>PVHX01028350.1:0-18191 GCA_004024805.1 Geosciurus inauris | reverse complement strand
GAAAACCACAATGTGAGACTTATATATCTTACTGAAAAGCTGAAAATATTTAAAAGTCAAAAATATTTATATCATAGAGCTCTGTGCTAGAATTCTACAAAATTTAAGTATCTATAGGATAGTTTGGTGAACAAAGTCCCCTTATAAGATATTTTTAATTGCACTGTCTACAGTCTAAAATGAAGGGGCTACTATTCAAGATCATTGGCAATTGAATTCATTGGGACTGATTGATGATAAGTGATGGAAGTTACCTGCAGTCCTAACACAAAAAATAAATGTATTGGATTTATTAAAAAGGTACTGTGAAAACTCAACAATTTGGGTGACTACTGAACATCAGACCAAAATAAAAGGAAAAATGCAGGTATGAGATCGTAAAACTGAGAATATTCAGTTTATCTCTATGTTATCGCACATATTGATCTTGTTTCGTAGAATAATTTTTTATTCTGTTAAAAAAAAAACAAATAAACTCAGAATTCCTCTTTTTCATGCCATATAAATAAGTTTTCTTATTTGCAAGTCCCAAAGTCCTATTGAAGTGAGCCTTTTACCTGTCTGGAGTCAGACTGTACCCCATGATGAATAAATATTGTCAGAGCTGGAATCATAGAATGTGAAGAAAAGGTGAGTGGAAACTATGGGTATATATAGAGAGAAGAGGACATATTCAAAAGAAGAAATTGCCACTGCTCTAGTTCGGGAGGAGTTCTGGATAAAAAAAAAAATGGTGGTAGAAATTTAGATTTTTCAATCAAAATGAGTACCAGCATGAAATCTACAGGACACTCAAAAAAATAGACTTAAATAAAGAAGAGGTTATTGAGAGAGCTGCAGACAGGATGAAGGTGAATAATGAGGCGTTTTCAGACATTCATGCAATACGCTGTGGTTGCGGGAAATTATTATGAGCCCTCAGCCTAAAGGGACAATGGCAGAAAATTTCAGAGCCAGTGCCCTTGAAGCAGCTCTGCTGGGTAGGAGCTAGCGCTAGTCCAGGAATAAGCACTCTGGACTTCCCTTTCTCGCTCTTTGATGTCCTGTATGTTCTTGCTATTACCCCTTCCCCAGCGGAAGACAGAGGCTAAGACAAGAGTGTGCTCCCTCATGTGGATCAGGACAGAAAAGCAAAGGGTAGGAATCAGAATGACCACTGCCGGTGGTCAATGGGGCACATTTGGTAGACTTTGACCTTGCAGACTGTGTTACATGGAACTGATCTCTGGCCTCTACCTGCTACTCTTTAGAGAAAATTATAAATGGAGAAACACTCAAATAGCTTATGGTTATTTTTCTAGTCTAAAGTTTATGCTGGTTAAAGGAGATGATGTATTTTGAATGCCAGGTGCTCTGACCATCAATGTTGGGATCTTTTCAGGTGACTCTTCATTTTCCTTTCCTCTGCATGTATATGATCCTACCCCAGAGGCTCCTTGGGCACTCTTATGGGTTGATAACTTGCTTGTCCACTCTTGCTTTATTGTTCCCAGCCTGGACTTTGACAATATGTCATTTAACTCTGTAATGATTATTTGATTTAATTTACTGGCAGTAACATTTTGGTTTTTTGTCTGCATTCTTAGGAAGGCAAGGTGAATTCCTGGGAGAGCGAGGGAGAGAATACAGTTCCCTTCCTGACCACAACTCAAAGGGCTTGCTGACTCACGGCAGTAACACTAGAACCTGCCAAGACCCCACGACATCAGAAGGTGTTGAAGGCATAGGAAAGGAGTAATGGACTTGAAAGGTTTCTTCCCATCTGGTGATTCCCCTAATGGCCAACCTAAAAGGGGACTGAGACCAGAGAAAGCCTCAAATGCTACTATGAGAGTACCATTCTCCACTAATGTTTAGGAAACCACGGAGACAAAAGGCACCCAGCAACGGCCACAGGGCCCAGAGACTTGGCAAACATGCTACTTCCTCCGTTCTTTCCTCACAACATAAGTGCCCATCTCTCAATTTGCTTTTGTAAGGAAATAATTAAAGGTACAGATTTAAAAAAAGAAGAAGAAGAAAGAAAGTGACCTGGCTCTTTTTAAACATTAAAAAAAAAAAAACTTTTCCAATGAAATTATTTCAATTCTTTCTGTTCCCTTCATCAGAGAAAAAATAGTTCTCAACAAAAATATCAGTCCTCTACATCTGGATAGTAAAGAGCAGATTAATTTACATCCCCAAAGAGGAAAATATCAAAGGAAGCTTTTGCCAGCTAAATGCATGGTTATGAGGTTTGCATTTCATGTGGTTATGGGGTGCAAGGCCACTTCAAACCATACTGCTCTTTCCTGTGACTGTTTTGAGATATATATATATATATATATTTTAAAAGACATGAATTCTGTGCTTTAGATTCCTTATCTTGGATCAGTGTTTCCCTTTGCATTAACTGCTGTTTTTAACATGGTAAATGCCCAGCGTATTGAAAAACAATAACATCTGCATTGCAAGTTTGATAGCATCTCTCATTCTTTTCTGTGATTCAGCAAATTTCTGCATACACATCCTTTCATTAGAAACTACTGCAGAATACAATTGTAAGGGAAATCATCCCTCCTCAAAAAAGCACAAAATACAAGGTACAACTGTATGAAAGTTGCGTTAGTCAGCTTTTTTCTAACTGTGCACACTAGAGAACAATTAAGAGGAGGAAAGGTTTATTTGGGCTATGGCTTCAGAGGTTTAGTCCATGGTAGTAGGTCAAGTCCATTGCTGTGGGCCTAAAGAGAGGCAGAACCTCATGGCAGAAATGTGTGGGAAAGAAAACTGGCTCTGCTCATGGTAGCCAAGAAACAGAGAGAGAGAGAGAGAACCATAAATTAAATATAATCCCCAAGGCATTCCCCCAGTGACATATTTCTTCTAGCCATACCCCACCTATCTTCAGTTACCACCCAGTAATCCATTCAAAGTGATAATCCATCAAATGGATTAATCCATTAATTAGGTCCAAGTAGCAAAATCTAATCATTTCACCTCTGAACATTCCTGTATAGTCTAACATTAGTTTTTTTGGAGGAAGGGTACCTTATATTCAAACTATAACAACAGTTTTAGTAAGCATTGATTATACCATATTGTATGCAATGCATATTTGTGGAGTTTTACATAGAACTAAAATTCTACAGATTTCATTTAGAGATAAGATTTTTATATTAGATTGAAAACCATAGCAGTTTCATACTTTCTATATTTTCATCTAAGTGAAAATATATAATATATATGTTATATATATAATATATCATCTGTATTTTCACTGATCTCAACGAGCAGTGAAAACTTTACAGTTCCCATCAAGGAGGGAACTGCTGTTCCTTTCTTTCTGATATAAAAATTTATCTTTCATCATCATAATATACACTGATTCATCATTTTAGGAAATGAAACTAAAATAAATTTTCTCTAGCTTTTCATCTGCTTATTTTTTGTTTCCTGATGAGAAATCTGCACTCCTTCAAATGGCTGATCCTCTGTTTGTGGTTTGTCCTTTTATTTTCCTTCCCTTTGGCTAGGGTCCAAAGTTTTTCTTTGTTTTTAGTTTCTAGCAATTTGATTATAACTTGTCTTGCTGTAGATTTTAAAAACATTCATCCTATTTGGGGTTCACTTGGCTTCTTCATTCTATATTTTTTTTACCTCATTTGCAAAGTTCTCAGCCATTACTTCTTCAATTATTCATTATTTTGTCTCCTCTCTTTTTAGAAATCTGGGTTGTAAATATTAGACTCTTAGAATTGCCCAGCAGGTGCCTTAAGCTCTGGTCATTTATGAAAAATATATTTCCCTCTATTGCTCAGATTGGTTAATTATATCATTTTATTTTTCTGATTCCTCCATCATCATTACTTTGCTATTAATTTTCTAAAATTTGATGATTTAAAAATGTTTTACCTTTTTTAGACTCTAAAAATTTTCCCCATATTTTTTAATTGGTGCGTTATAGTTCAGACTCTAAAATTTTTATTCTTAATGACTTCTTTTACTTTGCTGAAACTACCTATTCATTTTAAGAGCATTTTCTGCACTTTTGGAGCATCGTGACTGTTGATTTAAATTATATTTCTGAAAATTCTGATTGTGTTGTTTCCTGAAAGCTGTTGATATTTCCTTTTATTCTAACATATCAAATAATTGAGGATTTTGTTCTTAAAATATTTAATACTATATTATGAGAGTCTGGATACTTTTTAAAATACTGCAAGAATTTACTTTTTAGTAGACAGGTCTTCTTAATGAGGTTCACTTCCAAATTTATAGCCTATCTTCTAATACCAATTCAGTTTTTAAAACTTACACAAGAACACTCAGCTGTTGCCTATGTACAAAACAACCATGTACAAATTTGAGTCTTATGGTATTACCTCACAGACTTCTCAGACTGCTAATGTTTCTAAATTATTTTTCTGTTTTTTGGTTCAAGTCAAATAAAATCTAATGATCTATATTTGAGTTCATTCATCTTTGTTCTTTGTATTCTGTCATTCATTGCATCCAGTGAAGATCTACTTTTCATTATGTTGGTTTGATCTTAGCACCAAATAATTTTGTTTCCTTAAAAATATCATAATCAAAAAGTGAAAAACATAGAGTAAGAAATTTTAGAAATTCACATTCTCCAAGAAATGTAGGAGTCTTGAGTTTATCAAACTATTTTACCCATGGTAAAGGAAAGGTTGCTGAAATAGTGTAACTCCTCACCACTCAAAAAAAAAAAGCTATGCAGTCAGCTCCATATTTGTGGGTTGTGCACCCTTGGATTAACTGAATGCAAATAAAAATCTTTTTTTTTAAATTTACTTTTGTGCTGAGCATGCAGAGTTTTCTTTTGTCACTGTTTCTTGAACAATATAGTATGATACTTACTTACATAGCTTTTACATTGTATATTATAGGTAATATAGAGATGATTTCAATGTTATGGGAGGATATGTATAGTTTATATAAACATAATATACCATTTTATACATAGGACTTGAGTATCTGCAGATTTGGGTATCCATGGGTGTCCTGGAACCAGTCACCTATATGTACTGAGGAACAACTCCATAATATATGGCGGAACATTTAGAACCAGGGAGGAAAGTAGCATCTACCATATTTGAGTTGCTACTCTAATCTTTCTATCACAAATGAATCATGGATATATTATCACTAATGAGGAGCTACCACCACATGACCAGGGATCCTTGGAGAATAAGACCTGCAGACCTCTGAGGATGGGCTGGTGCTCAGCTGATAATCATGTCTCCAAGCTCAGTTCAGGGGACTGGTGGACTGATTTGTGACCCTTGGGGAAGAAGAGTTGGACAGTTAGTGACAAGGGGACCTATTGAGGCTGGTCTCTCAGTGCCTGAAAACTGAGAGCTGGATTTGAATGCTGTTACTGGAATGAAATACTGTTGCCAGGGAGAAGCTGACAGGCAAAGGAAACAAGAGAAAGCTAACAGGAAGCTCGTGTGAAGAACAAGACGCCTTTCATCCTTCAGTTTCAAGCTCACTTGTACAGACAGAGCTTCACAGGGAGCCAGCTGGCAAAACAGGAATATTTATGGTGATGCTGTAGCCACACATCACAAAATAAAACAGACATGTGTAGATTTCAAGGAGAAGACACTCGTTTAATAAAAGGCTCACTGTGCAATGACTCTAATGGTTTTCAACTTACATGTGAGCATTTAGAGATCTGTTCAGTTTGCTTTTATACCCAGCTGACAATATAATTTTAAACCTAGTGAGTTTTAAGAAAATTAAGACAGACAAAATCAGGAAAAAAATCGGTTGTTTTTAATGTTACCTATCAAGTATTAGATCACTGAGTTCATTGTAACTACATGTTTTCAAACTACATTTTGGGTTGAGTGCAATTATAGCAGCAACTTAATTTTGTGTAAAGTGTAGGGCCCATGCCTGTCCTGTGATATCATATGCTTTGGCACAGTGCAGCAGGCTACAAGAACACAAAGCAAGGACTTAAGGTAACATGCAGTCATCAGCAGGTGAAGGCTTGTCTATTTGTGAGATAAAGCAGGTAATCTTAACTTCAACACCAAAAAGCAAACAATGAAAAGAAAGGGAAGATGGCCTCGTTTTGAACCTTATCTGAAGAAAACCTCATAGCCCAAGCCCATCTCACTTGTATGATAAAAAGATGGAAGCTGTGAATTGTATACTTTTATTAATTCATTCACTTTTCTAATTGTCAATTTGTTCATCTGTAATTTAGGTGTTATGGTTTGGATGTGAGGTGTTCCCCAAAAAGCTTCTGTGTTAATGTAGGAATATTCAGAAGTAGAATGATTATATCATGGGAACTGTGACCAAATCAGTCCATTCTAATTTGAAAAGACTGTTGTGCTGGGTATTAACATGGAGCAGCGGGGCTTGGCTAGAGGAAGAGGGTCACTGGAGGCATGCCCTGGAAGGGTTTCTATAATCTGCAAGCCCTTCCCTTCACTCTCTCTACTTCCTGGACACCATGTCCTCCTAAGCTGCTTTCCTCTGCTACACTCTGTGGCCATCATACTCTGCCTCACCTCTGGTCCAGGGCAATGGAGGTGTCAAATTATGGACTAAAACCTCTAAACCCTGGAGCCCCAAATAAACTTTTCCTTCTCTAAATTGTTCATGTTAAGTATTTTAGTTACAGTGATGGAAAGCTGACTATTATTATCACGTAGCTTCAGACTTGACAGAATATCATGGGCTTCCCCATTCAATGACATAATTTCTTTTTTTGTAATTTCTAAATTTAGGTTGTTTATTTTCTTTTCAGGTATCCTTCTTTAAGCAAAATAGTTCTTCTCTTTGAGAGTCCCAAACCCCATGCATTTCCTTGAAATCCTAGAGGTAGTCACACATACATCTAAATTAGACATGGCCACTCCTTGCCTAAAGTGTAGTTAGTGAAGGCAGAACTTGGCATTGAGCCTGCAGAGCAGACCCTGTTACTCCAGCTTCAAGAGCTCTTCTACTTCCAGTGGCTTGTTCTCTGGATGTGTGTCCATCACTAACATTTTCCTATTCCTTTACTTAGGCCAACAGAGATTTTGCAGCATGAGAAAGAGAGCACTCCCTTTCTCTCTTTTTGGTGATATTAGGGATGTCTGTAACCTTTAATGGTAAAACTCTTTCATTTCACACACATACATAACCCATTTTACCAGATGCACATATACCCATGGGGTAATAGAGGCTTGAAAATTGTCATATCTTTACATGCTATTAATCCCTCCACAGCTCAAAAAGTCTTTCTTATACCATATGGTAAAACTTAAAACAAAAAGACACTTGAGAGTTTTATTGCAATTGCATTACATTAAGAAATTATTTTCATGCATTTCCATTGGCTTATCTTCTGTCTTTCTTGTTTCCTCTGCTTCTCTGACTTCTGAAACAAAGTAACCATTTCCTCATTGTTCAAAGATGATTCCTTTTGCAATATTTCAGTTAATTATAATAATCTCCATATTCTTCTGCAAAGGTGTGCAGTATCCCTATCTATGCAATGCAAATGTATGAATACATAGCATAACATTCATGTATGAAAATGCCTGTTCAATGCACATATGCATAATTCCATATGCATTCGTCTGTACACATGTATTTCTACGTACACATATCTATTATTGTTGAGATCAAGTCAGTTCTTAGGCAAATCTCTGTTTAACTTTTCCAGCAGGCCTCTGCAACAATAAAATTGTCAAGTCATTTTTCTTTAACAATTACTGACTCCAGCTATAAATCCCTAAACTGGTCAATAACCTATAACCCAGCACCTTCGAAATGGAATGTGGAATATTTATGTTCCCCCCAAGAACAGCTTGTGAGGAAAGACCCAAACAGCAGTGAGTTGCTGTAGGACCACCTTTCCTGAGCAATAACACTAACACAATGGCCCAGGCTTCTTCCCTCCTGTCCTCCCTCCCCCATCCACACTGTCTGAGACCACTTTTCGAGGGGGCTTGAATCACGCCCAACTTAACATATTAGGTGCTAGCTTAGCACACGCAGCACTAAACCACACCACAGCTCATTAACCTTTAGACTATAAAAAAGAAAAACCTTGCAAAAATGTCAGCTTAACTTTCCATTTCAATAACGGGGTCTAGGGTTAACAAAGAAGGAAAACACAAAACCTCAGACTGTGTGGTCATTATTATGAAGAATTGTTCATTTCATAATTATTCTTTTGAAAGTCATAAAGTGAAACACTCAGAAAATGAACTTCTAATCATGTCTTTTATGTTAAACCCATTATGTTGTGTTTTTCGAAACAGGCTAACATATATAGTGTGAAACAATCTATTTATAATATACTCGAGTATTTTCAGAAATTAAGCACTTATATGACCTTTTTCAATATTTTCTCATAGCTTGCAACCAATGTCTATTAAGCATTTACTACACGTTACTCAACCCAAGATCACTGAGAATACGGTGGAGAAAAAAAGAGACACAAGGAGACACCCCTCTGTCCCCAAGGAGTTAGTGTGAACTTCAGTACTCACACCCCCACCTAGGTGTGCCCACCTATGCCTGTGGATTTTTCTTCAGCACGAGGGCAAATTTCACAGTAGCCCAAGTCCTACAACATGTGATTCCCATTCTGGTTTATTTGACACACACCTCCTCTAAAAGAAAATAAATTTTTGTGCATTAAAAATGGAAGTATTTGCCTGGCGCGGTGGTGCACACCTGTAATCCCTGTGGCTCAGGAGGCTGAGGCAGGAGAATCACAAATTTAAAGCCAGCTTCAGCAACGGTGAGGCGCTAAACAACTCAGTGAGACCCTGTCTCTGCATAAAATATAAAATAGTGCTGGGGATGTGGCTCAGTGGTTGAGTGCCTCTGAGTTCAATCCCCAGTGGCCCCCTAAAAAATACAAATTGAAATATTTGTAAGGTCCTAGAAGCATGTGACAAGCAGTGGAGATTCCAGTGCCTACTGAGTTTCTTCTTACGTGTCCTCTGACATGTGCCACGTTGCCCCCAAAGTGCAGATCACAGACAGGAGGATGTGTGTACTCCAGAGGGATGAATGTGGCAGCTTGCAGCTCTGGCCAGCATTGTTGACTAGTAGCAGTAAACTTGAAGAGAAGGTTTCCCAAATACCTTGGAAGATAATATGCTGCCAGAAAACCATGGCTTGTTGCACTGACATAGATTGCATGTGTGTGTGTGTGTTTATCCATTCAACCTATATAACTTATAGAGATATACATTAATATGTGTATGTATAAACACACACAAACACACACATATATGTAGTAAGCACACTTAACACATATTAGGCACTGAGCTAGTTATCAAGATTGCAAAGGCAAGGGCCTCCAGTAATTTTTCAGTCTAGCTGGGTATGTGGTCATGATAATCCTCTGGGTATTATTATGGGAAGCTTAGACTTGTGGGTAGTTAAGGGAAGTCTTTCAAGGAAACATGGTGCTTGCTTGGATCTCTCAAGAGATTCAATTAGTCGTTTGCTTCCCCTTATCACTTACCACACGCCAGACTCTAGAGTGGAATTTCAGTACACTATTCTTTGCAATGGAAGTCATGTATCTTTGGTCAGCAAAGATTCAATAATCAGTATGATCGACGTGATACTTGCCCAAAGGAGCCTCAAGTCGATTGAGAAAGTGAGATACTTGCAATTACAGGAAATCTATATACACTTCGACTGTGCTGAGGGTAGGGTTTAACCAGGTGAAGCGTGGGGTAGGAGCATCCCAGTGAAGTGCCAATTTGAATGAAGTTCAGAGAAAGAATAGAGATGGTGAGATGGGGTGGATTAAGTATAAATAGTCCGGTTTGCTGTTGTGTGAGCACAAAGCAAGGGACTAAGGCATTCTCCCTATCTTTAAGCAACATTCTGTCATTCAGACAAGAGAACCAGGCTGGCTGGTAATCAGAAGACCTCAGCACTGATTTCAATAAAGGACCTTGAGACTATCTTCAGTGCTAGGGGCTTAGGCATTCAAGGACACTGGAGGAGAGTCATGGTTTTAAATAAAGGTGGCATGTGCAGGGCTCCAAAGCCAGCCCCTGTGCTCCTGTCTTGCTGCAAATAAAACTTCTTCATACTTACCTGATGCCACAAAAATGGTGAAAATGATATTTATTGTCAAATTCAGGAAATGTGTGAAGAATAAATGGAATAATAAATGGGAAAATATATTCAAATACTAACCAACAATGCTGTTATTAGAAATGTAATAGAAATGGTGCAGAAAAAGTGTCAATACTTGGACAAATTTAAATGTGCATTATGAAAAAAGATAAAAATAAGACTAATTAAAATGTTTCAGAACAATTCAAAATAATTACCTGTGTCCTTGGCCACTGGATATCAGTTCACATAAAAGGCTACTCAGAGAGTTGATACTGGGTAAAAGAAAATTGTTCTTCCAAAAATTTGTAGTCTTTTAGAATCATCTTTAGTCATCGTCGTGGTCATCTTCTTCTTTTTCTTCTTCTTCTTCTTCTTCTCTTTTTGGTTAATTGAGAGACAAACTAAGACTTGAATATATAAGATTCATCTTCAGAAGAGAAAATAAAATGTCATAATGATGTCAGTTCTCATAATACTAAGTTATTATATAGGTGTAATCGTACTTGAAACTCAAAGAAATTTTTCTTCTAATGTCATGAATTTGTATTATATTTTATGCAGAATGTATTATATTTTATGCAGAATATCAAGTAATTTAAAATATCAAATATTTTTCTAAATGAACAGATAATTGTGTGTATATATATACATAAAAATGAAAAAGGAAAAGCAAATAAAATGTCCATTTGTTAAATATTTATCAAAATATCCTAAGCTTTCAGATTGGCTTTAAAAATTTTTTTCCAAAAATAATGTTTTAAAAATAGCTAAAAAATTTGGTTTAAACCCATGAAAATCCTGAGGGAAAAAAGAAAATAAAGAATTAAGAAAAATAATTACGTACCTAGGAAATTGTGCCTCATTATCAAAAAAAGTCAATGGCATTAATAATGTTGTGACATTTATATTAAAGTGGAAAATTAAGAAACTAAATTCCTAACAAAGAATGCCGCAGTTATATGGTATGTTCCCACTAAATTATTTGAAAGGTGTAAATTGGTACAGGCTCTTGGAAAATAATTCGGCCATATGCAGTAAGGATAAAAATAATGACCTTTGTGATTTGGTGAACATGCTAGGAATGTATCCTGAGGAAATAATCTAAAAGGAGAAAAAAGCTACACACATGAAGGCATTGGTTCCAACATCACAAGGAAATAAGTGAGAATCAATCTAGTTTGCATAGCAGGGTGGTACAAAGTAAAGGCAAAGCAATTGACAATTAAATTACAGCACAGAACTTGTGCTTAATGAAATGTGACATAAGCACTAACAGAATAATAATTAGAAGTTTCAATACCATGGGAATGCACATATAGTTTAAGTGAAAAAGCAGAATTAAAAACTCTGCATATATATTATGATTGAAATGACATCCATAGGCACATAGGGTCTGGCTGTGTATCTGAGTGTCCTGTTGCGCACACATACACACACACACACAACTGTGTACACTGTCATTGAAGTGATAGTGTTTATGATTCTCTGTGTGTATATTCTCACATTCATATGCAGATGAGACATAATGAGTTTTAAAACAGAACAATTACATTAGGGCTTCTGATTCTACTATTATTTTGTCCAAGATTCTACATAGGTTCATGCTGCCTGGAAAATGTTCCCATTCCCAACTCAAGTTCACAGTTCCTGACAACTCATGGAATTCGTGGATGCTGTCATACAATGCTTATTCTTACAGGAATGGGCATGTGGCCCAGTCCTGACAGTGAGACTCCATGGAAGGGAGCAGATTAGGGGCTTTGAACATGGGATTTTATAATTTAAAGGTGACTGCTGAAGATAGGATCATGTATTAATTAAGGTACTTGATGGGATGTGGCATCTATAAAAGAATCCCTCAAAGCTAATGACCTGAACAGTCATACACCCACATCCTATTAGATATAACCTGAGAAGGCAGTTCCCCTCCACTGCAAAGATGGCGGGAACATGAGCCCCAGACGTACAAGTCAGCCACCTTCTGTTACTGTGGAAGAAGAGGAAATGGATGTTAGGGGTAAACCCAGAAGGCTGTCCCACTGTCTCCCTTAGGCCCTGGGAGTCGTGATGCTTACAGTGGGTAAAATCTTCTACCACCCTCCTAATGCTAGAGATAGGACAGGAAAAAGCTGTAAACCAGAGGACTGAGAGGTTAAAGATCCTGGGTCTTTGGTGTCATTAGAGGGCCTCCGTCAGCTGGCATAACTGGGGATTGACTTCTTCCTTCATGTTGCATTATATTAAATGTTCTTTATTTTTAAAAGGCAGATTGAGTTGAGGTTGCAAAAGTGATTAACACATAGATGGTTTTTCTGAAATAAAGTGAAATAATTTTCCAGTTGTCATTGACTGAAGGCCCACTTGAATTCTGCATTCATCAATTCTAGGATATATTTATGGCTCACCTATTTGAATTGATTTCCTGTTTTTTTTTTTTCTTTGTTGCTGTTTTTGTGTGGGGTGTATTGAGTCAACTCCTGATTTTCATTACAAAGCATCCAGCAGGAAAACATTTGCCTGTTTGCTACCATGTTTAATATTTAGAATCAGAGTAGAGGAATTTAAAATTATCCACAGGAATGGAGAATATTCTGGTGGATTTTAGGGAACAGAAGGACAATATATTGGGATACCATTTAAAAGTTCCTCCATTGTGCCAAAAAATGTCTGCCTCCTTGGAGAAATGTTTGATTGTAGCTATGAGTAGGCTTTATATAAGATGAACCTAAAAACCTGCTATGATAACAAAAATCAAGGAAATATCAAAACTACTAGGATTTTGTAAAACAGACTCAGATATCAAATTAGAAGAGGTCCTCACATACATAGGTGGGGCACTGTGAACTTTGACACAGATAATAAATACAATTAATAGAAACGTTTCAGATCTATGTAAGTCCATGAGTTCAAAATAATATCATTAAAAGTGTCCCATAAGCCATTTGTTAAGAAAGCTAGAGAAATGATGCATTCTTTTGAAATCTGGTAAGTAAAAGAAAAACATCCTACATATACCATGACATTTATACATGAACCGTACTTAGGGTAGCTAAAGAGTTTGTACATTTTTGTGTAGAAGTAATACAGCTAGTTAAACAGTGAAGCCAGAAAATTAAATCAGTCACTCATACTGTGTTGCGAGTAACAGAACCAATACTGGCTTTTGTAAGCAAAAAAGAATCAAGAGGAAGATTAGGGGCTGAACCCGTTGACGGTTGATGGGAGGTTGGAGGAACAGACTTGGAAAGGAGCCAGACAGAGGATACCTCAGACATTGAAGAAGCAGGAAGACACACAATCATCTTTTAGGAGACACATTCTGGCCAGCATTCTGAGGCTACTCGCTGTTTACTGCTGCTCCTGCCTATGAATTTTAACCTTTTGTCTATCTTTATCTTACTTGCTCAAGATACAAGTCCTGGGCAGAACCATATGCATATGTCGAAGAAAATAATAAGTGACATAATAAATGAAAATAGGAGGAACAGAAAGAGTTGTATACCTATTATGTGCAAAACTTTTCACATGCCTCATCATTTAATCCTGACATATCCAGACTCTTTGTGGAAGATCCTCTTACTACTTTTAACACGGACTCACACTTCAGGGGGAGTAGGTGAAATCACCTATCTGAAATTACTAGGGCTAGGGTTTAAATCTGCGTCTTTATGATTATTTAATCTACCTTCTATAAGAATTTGAAAGATGAAATGATAAGAAAAGGAGTGACTCAACAGGCAGCATTTGCTTTAGAATTTGAGAGCTAGGTGAGTTTCCACCAATAGGAAAGAAAACATCAGAGAAAGGAGGAAGGAGGGCAATTTGGTAACCTTGGAAAGAGATTTAAAGAAGATCATAGTTAAGACTCAGTCTTGAATACCTTGAGGATCTGTCAAGGAAGGGAATTTGGCCTTAACTTCCAGCATGCTAGGGAACCATTAGACAATTTAGACCAGGAAAAATAATATTGTTAGAAATATGCCTTAGGAACATTAAATTATGAGCCAGGACATGCTATTCTTTTTAAAAGAATGTGGCCATGCTTTCTATTCTTTACATAAAGATATAGAATAATGTTCCTTGTTTTTTAATAAAATAATCACAGGGTAAAAATACTCCTGTGGATAATTTTAATATAGATAGCTACTTTTCAACTTGTATTAAAGGGAAAATATCATGCATAGAGCCTTTAGAACAACTAGTATTTTATTTAAATTAAAGTTTTTACATGCACACATAAAAATCTCAAAGGATGCTTCATTCATCATGAAAACCTCCTATTTTATTTATAGAATAAGAAATGAAACCAAGGCTGAGTAAGTGACTTTAATAGTATCAAATTCTAAATTAGTCAAGAAGCTTATAAAAGTAAGACTTGGCCCTCCTGCTAATACAGTTCTGCCTGCCCTTTCTACCACGCTATCTCTGCTGCTTTCTCTTCTGGCTGCCATGGAACAAAAACAGAAGAAAAAAAAAATCTCAGAAACTTCTTCAAGTGACTGAGCATTCTCTGTGTAGCAAACACTTATAACATAAGAATAATCCTTCATATTTACCTGGCATTTTATGTATTCGGCTTCTGAAAAAGTTGAGAAGGCCACTATCTTGAAAACGTCCAAGCGGATCTGACTCCAAAGGTTATATCATTATTTTAATTAGTAAATAGCATTTATTTATTCTATATTTTTGGTATAATTAAAATACAGAGAGCTTCATATATGTAAAGTATACAATTTTATACTTTAAAAATGTATGAAGGTTTTGAAACTACCCTCACAAAGCAATGAATGAATCCATGACAAAAGCCAGATCTTGAAAGTTGATTTTCAGCATGCAAAATTATCAGCAGATCAACAAATGTATCATTTAGAGAAGGAATTCCAGTGAGAGGTGGAATGACATAGAAAATTGCATGATTTTTAACTTTCAAACAGAAACAACAAATTCAGATTTATTTTCCAAACATCTAGTTTCTTAAAAACAAACAAACTGAAAGAAACAAACAATAATAATAATAACAACAACAAAAATCCTAAAACTCTAAATAAGTGCTAAGAGAGCATGTTAGGTGTTTTGGTAGAAATTGTCAATATGATCTATCATCATGGTTTACTAAACAGGCTCCACATTCACTTTTATTTAAAACAAAAGAAGAAATCCGATCTTGTTTATTTTTCTTTACGTAGTTAAATATATTGCATAGCTTTTTGAAAGGGTTAAATAATTTCCTCCTCTTCTGCACATTTATTTTTTTTTTCTTTTTGTGTGTGAGGTTTCCCACTAACCATAGCTCTGTCCAAAAGGAAATTAAAATGAAATACATCAGGCATGCTGGGACTTCACACTTCAGAGACTTGGAGAGCAATATGGCCTGGTTAAATTGATTGTCACTTTAACTGCCCACAGCTACTCTTCAGGAAGGGGGCTTACGGTTTTACTGTTCTTAACGGGACCATATCCCTTTTCCAATGGCTGAATTTAGGTTGTGCTGAAATTCCTATTAAAATCGGAGTCATTAATATTTCATTAAAAATACCCATGATGTCAGAAGCGGCCATTCCAGGCCTGCCAATTTACAAAGAAAACTACCCTTTTCCCCAGGGCTGTGCTAACATCCTGATAGTCAAACCTACATTTACATTTTTCCATCCACCTGAATTGAAAACAAAAACCGAGAGGAAGGAATATATCAAATGACTACCATCGTCTAGTACCTTCCATGATTTCAGGTTATGCCACTGGCTCTTGACGCTAAGATCACAGAAACCTGACTTCAATTATGCAAAATTATCAACAGATCGGCAAGCTGACCATTTAGATGTCTTACTTTTGCTTCAAAATTTAGAGCATTTGACTAATGAGTACAGGGTCTCCCTGTATCAAGTGTACTGAAAGACTGTAATTTCATAAGAATTCTACAGCCAGAATCACC
This sequence comes from Geosciurus inauris, assembly GCA_004024805.1. NCBI lineage: Eukaryota > Metazoa > Chordata > Mammalia > Rodentia > Sciuridae > Geosciurus > Geosciurus inauris. The sequence continues at coordinate 2,149 of PVHX01028350.1, read as the reverse complement.
TTAGAATCACAGCAGCCAAATGACTGTGTAGGTAAATTTCAACTATAAAAAGCATCATCTTGTACCTAGTCAGTTACTTACAGACGATATTATTCTTCAACATTTGTTTAGAGAAAATTTGTTGCAGAGTCTGCTTTAAAGTTTTAATCATTAGACTTTGTTTTAGACAGAAAATAACTGTCAAAATAGCCGGACACAAGGTGACGGTCCTGTCACTCATCTGACTTAATGCTCACTTAAGTATTTCCCATCTCTAACGACTATCCAGGCCCTGCAGACCAGCTTCTCTCATTCTAAATCTTAGCCCTATGGTTTCGTTAATGCCCCATTCTGAAATAATTTTCCTCCCTTCTTCCACTTGGCGACTCCTACTCATCCTTTAGGGATCAGCTAAGATGCCATTTCTCTACCTGGAACTGGACTCACAGACCTCGTAGTCCATTGTACTCCCAGCATAACAGCCTTTGGCTATCCTCGGAACTCATGGATTCTCCTTGGCTTGGTAACAGCTGTATCCTTGGACTTAACATGATGCCCTGTCTGTATCAGGCCCTCATCACAGTTTATTGTTCGATAAACCTAATACTATGGATCACTTCTGAAACTGAGAAGTGGATGAGGTAGTTAATTTTCTAGGCAAATCATACAGAATAGTCAGAATTTCTCACAGACAAAAATGCAAGAAGCATGTTCCTAAGGTGGCAAGTGGAAGACTGCACAATTGCCTCAGAAATGCAAGCAAGGCCAAACAGGGGTTTTAAAACACAATATTTTTTTTCTTCCTAGATCCTCATTCATCATTTTGATTGATGGGTAACTTCATTTCCCTCTTGCCAATACTTAAGAAAAATTGACAGAGGATACATAACGTGCAAACTCCTTGAATTAGAGCAGTGTGGTACCTGAGTAGGAATCTCTGCTCACACTCTTAATTCACCACTTTTGCCCACACTTGCTAGTACGAGCTCGTCCATGTCCTCTCTAACTTCTTCCCATCTACACCCCAACAAAACACCTCAGTTTCATTAATTGCAAAGAAAATAGCTTGAACAGCAATTTCAAAGTTTTATTCATTTCTGCTATCATTCTATGGTATGCTATGCTAGCTTAATACTAGCTGATAAGTCAATAAATATGTTTGATGGACATTTTGACTTTTATGAGACCACTCATTTCAAATATTTTAGATATAGTATAATTCAAGCAGGCTTTTCATATGTGATTATCTTAAACAAGCAGTGCATTTAAGTTCTGATAGCAGAAAGAAAGATACTTTCAAACTGGTTAGGAAAGGAAGAAGGAAGAGGAGGAGGAGAATAGGAGAAGGAGGAGGAGGAAGAAGAGGAAGAAGAGAAGGAGAAGGAGGAGGAAGAAAAAATCCAGAAGGCAATCTAATTTTGACTTTTAAATTATACTTTTTATATATAAATAATGATAAAAAATATACTGCCTCAGTTCCTCGTGCCTAGAAATTGTTTGATTCCTGTTTCTTGTAGTTGTATAAGTATTTCATATGCTATATGTGTGTATATATACATATATTATAAGGAGGATTATATTTAAAATTGGGTGTTCCCCATATTGGACTTAAAAATCAGCAGCTTATGATGTAATAGAATAAAAAGTCTTTTTATTATAGGAATATATTAGTTTTATAAGCAAATAATGATTATTTTAAAATGCTGGGCAAAACTTAAATATTCATACTCTAAGTGATAGATGAACTTCCCAAAGAGTCCTCCTGAATGAGAGTATGTATGTATTTAGTGTTTGTTCTTACTTCGAGAAAGGAAATGAGTCCTATGGGTAGATACTATGTATGCAACATACATAAGAAGGACCCATGAAGGAAAAAAAATCCAATGAAACTAGAACAAATACCTCTTTTATCAGATCTGCATGCTTTGATTATCTGCTCCAGTGAAACCTTGTGGGATAGATATTTTTTATTTGAGGAAATCAAGTTTTCAAATAGCTATAAGATTGACTGATCATAAATTGTAAATAAAAGCAAATTTTAAATTCTGATCTCGATTAAAAAAATGCCAAACACTGCCTTCCATCTTCTGTATGTCTCTTTGGCTCAGAAAAGGTTGGTGTTCAGATGCACACGAGAAGGAGCTTCCTAGTTCTCTAGTTCAGACTCCTC
>PVHX01028349.1:0-18219 GCA_004024805.1 Geosciurus inauris | reverse complement strand
GGATTGACAGAGTAGCAGAGGAATACCCATTGCAAACCCTCAGGAGCGAATGAAAAGTTGGGACCGGGGACGGGAAAAAAGGCGGTCCTTCGATTGCGCGTGCGCTCCTATTAAGGTTGACGAAGGCGCCTGAAGTGACGTTAATTGCCTGCGTGGTAAGCGAGCGTCATGTGGGCAGACGCAAAGCGCATGCGAAAAGGGGCGGGGTTCAACCAACTCTGGAAGGCGGCAAATTGTAGTTTTTGTTTTGGCCGGAAGCGCTTAGCTGGGGTTGTCGTGGCTTTCAAAGATAAATGAGAAGGGATCGCGGCGGTGACTGAGATAAATGCCTCATGTGTATTAGAAGCTTGGAGGTGGGGGACCTTTTCTGTCAGGGGTCCAGGGCATGCTACTGGTAAGGAAGTTTGGAGCCAGTCCTGCCAAACTTTGTGCCCACTGGTGTTAGTGATGCTTGGGCTACAAAGGTGAACATGAGCTTTCTTTCTTCCCCTTTGCCTCTCTCCTTATATCATCTCCCCAAATAGATGGTTTATCCTTACGTGAACGGGAGCCAGAAAGCCTTGAGAACTTCAAACTAAGCAGTGGTTTCAACCTTGACACGGACATGGCACAGGAGGAAATGGAAGTAGACTTGGAGCTGCCGCCGAATTCCACCACCACAGACGGCAACGCCCTGAGAAGAGCCAACAGCGTCCCTTTGATCAATGGATTTGGGTGAGCAGGGTTGAGGTACTAGAAGAGGCAAGCGGGCATTGGGGAGGTGTTGAACAAAAGTGACTTCCTGTCTGGCGCGGTAGTGCACACTTGTAATTCCAGAGCCTCGGGAGGCTGAGGCAGGAGGATCACAAGTTCAAAGCCAGCCTCAGCAATGGCGAGGCGCTAAGCAATTCAATGAGACTCTGTCTCTAAATAAAACACAAAATAGACCTGGGGATGAGGCTCAGTGGCCAAGTGCCACTGAGTTCAATCCCCGGTACCAAAAAAAAAGTGACTTCCCATAGCATTCCCTTCCTTGTATTTATGGAAATTCTACAGGTATCTCCTTTGTCCCTGGTGCCTGGATATCCCACCCTCAGCTTGGTGGAATGGTAGCAGGTGGAATAGGCCGACCTGATGAGACTACACGCCCCACCCTGACATTGACACACATCTTAACCTGAACATCCTCTCCTGACCTCCACTTGGACTGGAAAGCAACAACCAATCAGAGTGGAGCACCACTTTTTTTCTAATTTCAGCCCAACTCTTACCCATTCCTTTGAAGAAACAACACCCTCTCCAACTCCTCCCTGATCTCCTGTCAGGACTATTTTCTCTTATTCTCTCTCTCTTTTTTTGTAATATCATAAAAACTTCCTCTTTAATTGAGGCTTTTAACATGGAATTGATTTCTCAAATAAAATGGAAAATTTCCAATACATTGAAACATAAATCCATAAGTCACCATACATACAACATCCAGCAGGAAAAAAACAAAAACAGCAAGTTCACACAATCCCTGTAACAACCATGGTCTGATTCTCAGATTCTCCCTCCATCTGCCAAGTGTGTCCTGCTGGATACTGGAGCACACTGGCTTCTGGGGTCACACCCAGCTGAGGCTGTGGTCCATAGAGCAGTCATCTAGCAGGGCGGTGGTAGCTCAATTCCCCAAGCAAAGCAGATCCCAGCACATTCAAACAGTGTGTTGATATTGAACATCCTTTAAATATCAAAGTGAAAAACAAGAAGGCAACATACATAATCATGTTATGAGAAACATGTCAGAAAGTAAAGTACTTATAATTTCTGAAATAGGGTTTTATTTTATTTATTTATTTTTTTTAGTACCAGGGATTGAACTCAGGGGACTCGACCACTGAGCCACATCCCCAGCCCTATTTTGTGTGTTATGTAGAGACAGGCTCTCACTGAGTTGCTTAGTGCCTCGCCATAGCTGAGGCTGGCTTTGAACTTGCGATTCTCCTGTCTCAGCCTCCCAAAGTGCTGGGATTACAAGCATGAGCCACCGTGCCCAGCTCAAATAGAGTTTTAAATGAGATTTTCTGAATGAGGACATAGCTTAGTGGTACAGCATTTGCCTATCATGTGTGAGGCCCTGGACTCTGTACTTAGCCCTGAAAAAAGAGAGATCTTGGATTTCACATCCCAGTATCATTAGATTTTCTAGATACTGTAAGTCTGAAAAGTACATTCACTATGTTATTAACTTTGCTGTTCATCCCCAAGTCCTGGTACTAGGGATTAAACCCAAGGGCACTCTGACTCTGAACTACATCCCCAGCTCCTTCCCACTCCCTTTATTTTTGGTACTGAGGATTAAACCTAGGGGCACTTAACCACTGAGCCATATCCCCAGCCTTTTACTGTAATTTTTTTTGGTACTGGGAATTGAACTCAGGGTTACTCGACCACTGAACCACATCTCCAGCCCTGTTTTGTATTTTTATTTAGAGACAGGGTCTCACTGAGTTGCTTAGAGCCTTGCCATTACCGAAGTTGGCTTTGAACTTGTGATTCTCCTGTCTCAGCCTCCCAAAGTGCTGAGATTATAGGTGTGTGCCACCGTGCCCAGCTCAGTGTATTTTTTCTTTCCTTCTTTCCTTCTTTCTTTCTTTCCTTCCTTCCTTCCTTCCTTCCTTTCATTTATTGGTACTGGGGATTGAACTCAGGGGCACTCGACCACTGAGCCACATCCCCAGCCCTATTTTGTGTTTTATGTAGAGACAGGGTCTCACTGAGTTGCTTAGCACCTCTCCCTTGCTGAGGCTGGCTTTGAACTCATGATTCTCCTGTCCCAGCCTCTCAAAGTGCTGGGATTACAGGCATGCATCACTGCGCCCAGCTCTCACTAAGGTATTGAAGCTGGCATTGAACTTGCAATCATCCTGCCTCAGCCTCCCAAGTTGCTGGGATTACAGCTATATGCCACCATACCCAGCTCCGCCTCACCTTTTATAGCATCATACCAGTTGATACTTGTAATACACACAGCATAGACTATTAGAAAGAGATTCAGAGACAAGATCAACCCTCCTTGTTAAACATATGAGTCCCATCTTATCTTCAAAATGCCTTAGTGACAAAGCCAGTACTATTAACCTGTATCTCTTGGCTCCTAAACTAGTGTATTGTGCATTACTAATCAATATCTAAGCTGATTAGCTCTAAAGAAATGCAGCTTTCTTGTAATTTGAGGCAGAGGATAACATATTGTCACAAAATGAAGCTAAGATTGACCAAAAAATTGTACATTACCAGCCTGGCGTGGTGGCACACGCCTGTAATCCCAATTGGCTCCGGAGGCGGAGGCAGGAGGAAGACAATTTCAAGGCCAGCTTCAGCAATTTAGCAAGGCTCTAAGCCACTTGTCAAGACTATCTCCAAATAAAATATTAAAAGGGCTGGGGATGTTGCTCAGTGGTTAATTGCACCTGGGTTCAATCCCCACCACCCACCCCCAAGAAAAAATTACCTTTTTTTTAAAGCCATCTAGAAAAAAATAAAGGCAATGGATCTGCATATTGTATGGAGAACAGTAACCTTAAAAAAAATTTTTTTTAGAGCGGGGTGCGGTGGCCCAAGCCTGTAATCCCAGCACTTAGGGAGGCTGAGACAGGAGAATTGCGAGTTCAAAGCCAGCCTCAGCAATGGTGAGGCACTAAGCAACTCAGTGAGACCCTGTCTCTACATGAAACACAAAATAGGGCTGGGGATGTGGCTCAGTGGTCAAATGCCCCTGAGTTCAATCCCCGGTACCAAAAAAAAAATGTTTTTTAGTTGTAGATGGACACATCTTATTGTATCACTAAAGGAATTGTTCTGGGACCCACCCTGCTAGTAGAATAGAGCAGTAAGAAAAGTATTGATTCCTCCCCACTTTTTGTGGGATGCTGAGGATGAACCAGGGCCTTACACATGCTAGGCAAGTGCTCTGCTACTGAGCTACACCCTCAGTCTGAGAATGTTGGCTTTATTGGAAAGCTTTTTTGTGTGTGTGGTGCTGGGTATTGAACCCAGGGCCTTGTGCATGCAAGGCACACACTCTACCAACTTAGCTATATCCCCAGCCCTTTCTCTGAAAGCTTTATGAAAAGAAGCAGGTTGCAAACGATAATGAAGGATATAGGCTTGAAAGAACATGTGGATCCAGTTTAATGTATTAAACATTCCAGGGAGAGAATGCACTAGACCACTTTACCTAATCCACAGAGTCCTGGCATCTAAGGAAGATCTGTTAATCCCTTCCTACTTTGTTGTGCAAAGGATTGACAATTTTAAAATTCATTAGAGCATGGTTATAGAGTCAAATTCTCCAGCTTAAGATCCTGATGCATGAAGTAAAATCTGTACGGAAAAGTGAGTGTAAATTGTGTATTTATTTAGTGGGAGTTAAAGATATGGAAACTGTAAAGTGGATCAGCTCCAGTGACTCAGAAGTTATAGGGATGATGTATGGCGTGCTTTATGTCAGAAACTTACCCAAATGATCTGAAGGCATATTTGATGCCCTTGTTATAAGCTTAGGGTGTGGTCAGAGAAATTATTCTGAAGAACAATTTAGAATAGGATTATACTGAGCCTGAATTGAATTCATTTTCTCTTCTTTGCACTTGCAGTATGTACACGGCTTACTTTTCTTATTCCATTACTTAGGCCTCTCACACTTGTCCTGCCCTTTCTAAACTATACCTGTCAGTAAAGCATTTGGTCCATAGCTTGCTAAATATTGTACCTCTTTCAAGTAACTTTTCTTTTTTTTTTTAATTTTTTTTAGTTGTTGATGGATCTTTATTTTATTCATTTATTATTTGTATGCAGTGCTGAGGATCGAACCCAGTGCCTCATGCATGCTAGGCAAGCGCTCTACCACTGAGCCACAGCCCCAGCCCCTCAAGTAATTTTCTAATTGTGCTTGATGTTCCCTGTACATAAAGACCCTCTCTCTCACACCAGAATTTGCAGAATTAAATTCCTTAAATGTCAGTTACTTAACACAGTATAGTTCCTGCACTCTTTAAGAACATCTTATATTAATAAAAGTACCAGTGTCAAAAGTTTTAAACCTGGGGCTGGGGTTATGGCACAGTGGCAGCGTGCTCGCCTAGCATGCGTGAGGCACTGGGTTCGATCCTCAGCACCACATAAAAATAAAATAAAGATATTCTGTCCACCTACATCTAAAAAATAAATATAAAAAAAAAGTTTTAAACCTCTTATTTCTGTATTCTCTTTATCTCTGTGGTTGGTTGATTTTATTACTGGTGTCAATAAGTATTTTTAAACATGTTGGTTTCTTATTCCTTTTTTTTTCTCTGACCCTTCTTAAAAGAATTAGAGGTCAGGCCAGGTGCAGTGGCACACTCCTGTAATCCCAGCGGCTTGGGAGGCTGAGGCAAGAGGATTGTGAGTTCAAAGCCAGCCTCAGCAATTTAGTGAGACCCTAAGCAACTCAGAACCCCTGCCTCTAAATAAAAATAGAAAAAAGGGGGGCAAGACTGGGGGTATGGCTCAGTGGTTGATTGCCCCTGGGTTCAATTCCTAGTAACCCTCCCCCCAAAAAATATTAGAAATCAGGCTGGGGTATAGTTAAATGGAAGAATATTTGCCTAGCTTGTATGAGGCCCTGGGTTTCTTGGATTCCTTTTAGCACCTTCCTCCTTTAAAAACCTCTAGTTTGATCCTGCTTTTAAGTTATTGCTTTGAAAGTTAGACTTCTTTGGGGGGGTACCAGGGATTGAACTCCGGATACTCAACTACTGAACCACATCCCCAGCCTTATTTTGTGTTTTATGTGGAGACAGGGTCTCACTGAGTTGCTTAGCGCCTCGCCATTGCTGAGGCTGGCTTTGAACTCGCGATTCTCCTGTCTCAGCCTCCCTAAGTGCTGGGATTACAGACATGAGCCACCGCGCCCGGCAAAAGGCAGACTATTGCCCAAGGGACAAATCTAGCCTCCAGCTTTTTTTTTGATAAGTTTTATTGGGACTTAACCATGTGCATCTGTTTATTGTCCATGGCTACTTTCCAACTACATTGGCAGAGTAGTTACAACAAAGATTGATATGGCCCACAAAGCCTAAAATATTTACTGTCTGTACTTTTGAAGAAAGTTTGCTCACTATCTGATTTATTGAACTCTTGTCCAGAAGAAGAGTAGTAGCCATGAAAAATGATTGCTGGCCTGGTGTAGTCGTACATGCCTGTAATCCCAATGACTCAGGAGGCTGAGGCAGGAGGTCTACAAGTTCAAGACCAGCCTGGGAACTTAGTAAGACCCTATCTCAATAAAAAATAAAAAGGAGCCGGGTGAAGTGGTGCATGCCTGTAATCCCAGTGCTTTGGGAGGCTAAGACAGGAGAATCATGAGTTCAAAGCCAGCCTCAGCAATGGCGAGGTGCTAAGCAACTCAGTGAGACCCTGTCTCTACATAGAACACAAAATAGGGCTGGAGATGTGGCTCAGTGGTCGAGTACCCCTGAGTTCAATCCCTGGTAGTAAATAAATAAATAAATAAATAAAAATTTAAAAAAAAAAAAGGGCTGGGGATACAGCTCAGTGGTGGAACATCCCTGGGTTCAATCCCTAATACTGAGGAAAAAAGAAAAGAGAAATGATTGTTATAAGAACATAACTGACATTATTTTGTTATTATGGTTTAGACAGCTGTTACTGATCATTTGATGTGGAGCATTGAATATCACCCAGTTATATTAGCTTCACTTTTTCCAAGTTAGAAATAGATTTTAACTCAGTTCTAGGTATCACCTAGGGTTTTACATAAATTCATTTTAAATGACTCATACTACTTGTAGTATATGCTACCTCAATTATTTCTTTCATTTTTATAGTCTTATTAAATAAAATTGGCAGATACAAATTAAGGGGAGAATACTATTGTCAGCCCTAAGAGTCAGGCTCCCTACACAAATACACAAGACAGTAGAAATAGTTAACCTGTTAGTGTCCCTTCAATTTCCTTATAATTGACTGCCTATTTCTGTTCTTGTATGGAAAATGACTGGGAAAGAAGGTAAAAATTGTCATATATCCTCTCATTTATAAAATATTGAGTTCTTGCCTATTACATGCTACAAAATTGGATTAAGGCTCAATGAGGGGCTGGGGTTGTAGCTCAGAGGTAGAGCACTTATCTCGCATGCATGAGTCACTGGGTTTGATCCTCAGCACCACATAAAAATAAATATTTTTAAAAAAGGCTTATTAAGCTTTCACTTTATTAGGGGAGATAAATACTGAAAGGACTGAAATATATGGTAGAATAAAATAAGTGCTTAGGGAGGTAGAGAAAATGCTAAAGGAATTCAAAGAAGGAAATGAAAAATTGAAGCAAGAATTGATGAATGATAAGCAAAAGGTTCAGGAAGAAGGTGGCATTTGAAATGGGCTTTAATGGATCCATAGAGTATAACCTGGAAAAGAAGAGGTCAGATGGCTGGGACAACGTTTCAAGTATACAGAAAAAACAGGCTTGGAGGCAGAAAAGCATAGGTCTGGAATATCCACACAGTTGAGTGGTCAACTGTGCCTAATGTCCCGGATTCCAAATGTTCATCTGTTGACCAATGCTGATACCCAGGGAAGGGACTGGGTTTTGGGGGGGTTTTTTGCCCATCCATTTTTTAAAAAATTAAGTGCCAGCCAAGTGCAGTGGCACATGCCTGTAATCCCAGTGGCTCAGGAGGCTGAGGCAGGAGAATCATGAGTTCAAAGCCAGCCTCAGCAAAAGGTAGGCACTAAGCAACTCAGTGAGAGACCCTGTCTCTACATAAAACACAAAATAGGGCTGGGGATGTGGCTCAGTGGTCGAGTACCCCTGAGTTCAATCCCGGGTACCCCCCCACCCAAAAAAAAGTTAAGTGCCATGTAATTAAATGTGTTATGTAGCTGCTAATTGTCCTTTCCTGGGCAATTAGCAGCTACATAACATTTAGCACTTTTTCTAATTCCCTAAGGACTTATTTCACTCTCATATATTTGAGTCCTTTGAATATTCTTCTTCCCTATTAAAGCCCTATACTGCATTCTGAGATCAATTTTCCCCTACATTTTTATAAATATCTAAATGAGCTTTTTTAAAAATATTTTTTAGTTGTAGGTGAACAGAATATCTTTATTTTATTTTTATGTGGTGTTGAGGATCGAACCCAGTGCCTCACATGTGCTAGGCAAGTGCTCTATCACTGAGTTATAACCCCAGCCCCCCAAAATGAGCTTTTTTAAGTGAAACTTCAGTGTTGGCCCATGATGATATTTTTAAAAATTAGCTATTATTCTTTAATTGTACATATTTATGTTGAACAGTGTGATAATTCAATATATACATACAATTCATAATAATAAAATAAGGCTGGTTAACATTTCAGTCTCCAATGTTTTTAATTTACTTTTCTTTACTTTTTTGGTATGTGTATTTGTAGTGCTGGGGATCAAACTCAGGACCTCACAAATGCTAGGGAAGCACTCTACCCATGAGCCACATCCCCAGCCCTCTTTTTAAAAAATTTTAGATTAATACCTAGTGTACATAGTTATGATGTCCAGCATGATATTTCAATACATGTACACACTATATAGTGTGAACAAATCAGTCTCATTAATATTTCCATTTTCTTATTACTTGGTTTTTGCAGCCTTCTAGCTCTTCTCTTGTAGTTATTCAAAAAATGTAAAATAGGTTATTGTGAACTGAGGTCATGGCACTGTGCCATACTTGGCAAAAGAGATAGTTACTGGATGTTTATGCCTAGATTTTGTATTGAAATGTGGAACAGGTCAGAGGAAGAATTGTAGGAGTATGATGACTGAAAAAAAAATTGTACATGATGCCCGAGAAGTTTTTGGTGACTTTATTTCTGGTTTTTGTTTTTTTGTTTTTTTGGTTTTTTTTTGGTACCAGGGATTGAACTCAGGGGCACTCGACCACTGAGCCACATCCCCAGCCCTATTTTGTGTTTTATGTAGAGACAGGGTCTCACTGAGTTGCTTAGTTGCCTGAGGCTGGCTTTGAACTCACGATTCTCCTGTCTCAGCCTCCCAAAGTGCTGGGATTACAGGCTTGAGCCACTACGCCCGGCTCCTCACTGCTTATTTTAAAAGAGACACGGTTTTCTTTTTCATTTTTTCCCACTCCCCCTCCCTGACCTGGGGGGTGGGGAACAAGATTATCTTTTTCCCTCCTAGACCTAGTCATCTGTCCTTGAGTGCAGACCCACTACAGTAAGGAGTGGTCACCAGGAGTTCTAGGAAGATCCAGGAAGTGCCAGTCTCCCAAATTAACAAGTGAATAAGTGAATTGCAGCACACCCTCAGGGCTCACCTAGGACTCCTGTTGGGGCACACCCTGAATGCAGCCTTTGAGAGCTTCTTTCTCTGTTCTATCTGATGGGCTGAACTACAGCCTCTGGACAAGTCTCCTGTGCTCCTTTGCTAGCAAAGCAATAAATCTTTTTCCTTTTTCTCAAAACTGTGTCCTTATTATTAAATTGGAATGAATTGGCATCAGGGACAAGGACCCAGCTTCCGGTAACATAATCAGCCAAAAAAAAAGTGTTAAAAACAATTTCTTATTGTAATTGGAGAAACTGGATGAAAGGTACATGGGAAACACTGGCATACTTTTTGCAACTTCTTGTGAATGTTTAAGTATTTCAAAGTAAAAAGTTATAGTAAATGGGCTGAGGATATAGCTCAGTTGGTAGAGTGCTTGCCTTGCATGCACAAGGCCCTGGGTTCCACCCCCAGCACCACACACACAAAAAAGTTATAGTTAAAAAGAAAACATAAGCCGGGCGCGGTGGCTCAAGCCTGTAATCCCAGCACTTAGGGAGGCTGAGATAGGAGAATCGCGAGTTCAAAGCCAGCCTCAGCAACAGCGAGGTGCTAAGCAACTCAGTGAGACCCTGTCTCTACATAAAACACAAAATAGGGATGGGGATGTGGCTCAGTGGTCGAGTGCCCCCGAGTTCAATCTCCAGTACCAAAAATAATAATAATAAATAAATAAATAAAAAGAAAACATAAAGGAAAAGATGACTTCTTCAGGGTTACAAGCTCAAATAGGACTGAGGCCAACAACCTGGGTGGGCAACAGCCTAAGCTGAGAACATACACTCCATTTTCAGTGGGCAGTAGCTGTTAGCTTTCGCTGTGTTGCCACATGGGAATGTAGCCCAGTGTTGTGAATCTTGAGAATTTTCCATAGAAGCCAAAAATCTGGAATCTGGATTTTTTTTTTTTTTGGTACTGAGGTTTGAACTCAGGGGCACGTGACCACTGAGCCACATCCCCAGCCCTATTTTGTGTTTTATGTAGAGACAGGGTCTCACTGAGTTGCTTAGCACCTCGCTGTTGCTGAGGCTGGCTTTGAACTTGCGATTCTCCTGTCTCAGCCTCCCAAAGTGCTGGGATTACAGGCATGCGCCACTGGGCCCGGCTACAATATCTTTATTTATTTTTATGTGGTGCTGAGGATCGAACCCAGTGCCTCGCGCATGCAAGACAAGCACTCCACCACTGAGCTACAATCCCATTCCCCCAGCCCTTTTTATTTTTTATTTTGAGACAGTCTCACTAGGTTACTTACAGCCTTGCTAAGTTGCTGAGGCTGGCTTCAAACCTGTGATCATCCTGCCTCAGCCTCCTGAGCTGCTGGGATTACAGGTGTGCATCACTGTGCTCATCTCCAATCATAAATTTAAATGAATTACAGGTTTACACTGAAAATGAGGTATTTCCAAAGTCACAATAAATTATACCTATTCTCAGTACCATTAGAAATAAATGTGGCATGCTTGAGAATTCCTTACCTTACATGGTGACTTGTTTAAGCTTAATGGACTAATGCTGTGTGTGTGTGTGTGTGTGTGTGTGTGTGTGTGTGTGTTAATTTCTACATCTGCACAGTTATCTCTACCAAGATGTCATTTACAATTCATGGCATTGCTATTTAAGTATTAGAATTCTTATTTCTTTAATAAATTTGTGGGCTTGAGGATGTAGCTCAGTGGTTGAGTTCTTGCCTAGCATGCACAAGGCCCTGAGTTCCATTTCCAGCACTGTTTAAAGAAAATTGTAATAAATTTTATATAACAAGTGTTTTCTTTTTCTCCTTAGTGATAATTCACAGGTGTTCCAAGCTGACACGTTAAGAGTGAAGAAAAACAGCACAACATTTATGAGCCGGCAAGGCCTGGTAAGAAAATGCTTATAACAGCCTCCTTATTGAAGACTTAACCCTATTGGTATTAATCAGTGGTTCTTAGACTTGAGTGAGCAAGTGGAGGGTTTGTTAAAACAATGATGGCTAGGTCTCACCCCGGGAGTTTCTGATTCAGTGAGTCTGGGGCAGAGCCTGAGAATTTGCATTTCTAACAAGTTCCTCCTTGAGAAACAGTGCTCTAAACAGCAATGAAGGAAAAACAAGTACATTGAAAACAGTTTTTTGCTGCAGTTGAAGCAGAATTAACTTTTGAATTCCATGTGGATTTAGCATTAAGGTTTGTTTTTATGTATAAGATAATCTAGCTTACTTTTTTTAAAGAACATGCTAACTTTGAGAGGAAAATTTGCAGGATCTCTTAAAAGTAGTTTTCAGGCTTTTAATTTGACTTGTATCTCTCATTTATCATGAATTGTAAATGAAATTTGCTATTCATAGTGTTATAATGCAATCTTTAAATTGTAACTCTTTTCTGCTAATTAAACACATGAAACATACTTATGATCAGTTAACCAATGTGAATGAATGATTCATTATATGAGAATTGTATTGAGGTAAAATTCACATAATATCTAATTAACTGTTCTAAAGTGTACAATTTGCCAGGTGAGGTGACACAGGCCTGTGATTCCAGCTACTCTGGAGGCTGAGGCAGGAGGATAGCAAGTTTGAGGCCAGCTTCAGCAATTTAACAAGACCCTGTCTCAAAATAAAAATAAAAACTAAGAGGTGGAGATATAGCTCAGTGCTGGAATACCACTGAGTTCAGTCCCCAGTACTGCTAAATAAATAAATAAAGGGTACAATTGAGTGCATTCACAGGATTGTTCTATCAACCACCACCTACCTCTATTTAGTTTCAGGAAGTGCACATCCTTGTTTTGTTCCCAGTCCTAGGGGAAAAGCTTTCAGTTTCACCATTCATTGTAATGTTAACTGTGAGTTTTTGGTAAATACCCTTTTATCGTGTTAAGGAAGTTTCCTTCTCTTATTCAGTAAGGGTTTTATCTTGTAAGGACATTGAGCTTTGGGGGGTGGGGTGGTGTAACCCTGGAATCTCAGGAACTCTGGGAGGTTGAAGCAGAAAGATCACAAATTCAATGACAGCCCCCGAGCAATTTAAGGAGACTCTAGGGCTGGGATTGTAGCTCAGTGGTAGAGTACTTGCTCACTTGCCTGAGGCACTGGGTTTGATCCTCTGCACCACATAAAAATAAATAAATAAACATATTGTGCCCATCTACAACTAAATTTTTTTTATATAAAAAAGAAGAATCTATCTCAAAATTGAAAAATAAAAAGGGCTGGGCACGGTGGCGCACACCTGTAATCAAAGCACTTAGGGAGGCTGAGACAGGAGAATCCTGAGTTCAAAGCCAGCGTCAGCAACGGCGAGGTGCTAAGCAACTCAGTGAGACCCTGTCTCTACATAAAACACAAAATAGGGCTGGGATTGTGGCGCAGTGGTTGAGTGCCCCTGAGTTCAATCCTGGTGCCAAAAAAAGGCGGGGGGCTAAGGTATAACACAAGTGCTCAAACACCCTGGGGTTCATTCCCTGGTATCAAAAACAGAAAACACATTGAATTGTCATGAGTGTTTTCTCTGCATCTTTTGAGATGGCCATGTTTTTCCCCTTTGTCCTATTAATATAATGTAGCACTTTGAGTTTCTTATGTTAAACCACCCTTGAGTTCTTGGAATAAATCTTTTTGCATCTGTATTTGTAAGGGATACTGGTCTGTGGTTTTCTTTTCTGGTGGTATCTTTGCTAGTTTGGTATCTGGGTAGTACTGGCTTCAGAATGCATTAGAAAGTGCTAGCTGTTTTTCTACTGCAGGGCGTTGCACATGCTAAGCTGTGCTACACCCCAGCCTCTCCTCTAATTTTGGAAGAATTTGTAAAGAATTGGTGTTACTTTTTCTTCTAAATGTTTCATAGAGTTTATCCATGAAAACATCTAGTCTTGGAAGTTTCTTTGTTGGAAAGTTTTTGACTACAGATTCTCTCTTTTTTTTTTTTTTTTTTTGGTACTGGGGATTGAACTCAGGGGCACTCGACCACTGAGCCACATCCCCAGCCCTATTTTGTGTTTTATGTAGAGACAGGGTCTCACTGAGTTGCTTAGCTCCTTGCTATTGCTGAGGCTGGCTTTGAACTTGCGATTCTCCTGTCTCAGCCTCCCTAAGTGCTGGGATTACAGGCTTGAGCCACCACGCCCGGCTCCATCATTATTATTATAAGACCTATGTAAGTATATGTTTGCCTTCATTATAGAAACACGGAATTATCTAGGAGTATGACATGATGAATTAGAATGCTTTTAGCAGAAGCAAGAAAATACAATTAGAAGAGACTTAGGGAATATTTATTTATTTATTTATTTGGTACCCAGGATTGAACTCTGGGGCACTTTACCAGTGAGCCACATCCCCAGCCCTATTTTGTGTTTTATTTAGAGACAGAGTCTCACTGAGTTGTTTAGTCCCTGGCCATTGCTGAGGCTGGCTTTGAACTCAGGTTCCTCCTGTCTCAGCCTCCTGAGCCCCTGGGATGACAAGGTGCATCAGTGCGTGGCCTCCCTTTTCTTTATCTCTTAAGAACTCTGAGCTGAGCCGGACGCGGTGGCGCAAGTCTGTAATCCCAGTATTTAGGGAGGCTGAGACAGGAGAATCCTGAGTTCAAAGCCAGCCTCAGCAATGGCGAGGCACTAAGCAACTCAGTGAGACCCTGTCTCTACATAGAACACAAAATAGGGCTGGGGACGTGGCTCAGTGGTCGAGTGCCCCTGAGTTCAATACCCAGTACCAAAAAAAAAAAAAAGAACTCTGAGCTGGGTGCAGTGGTACACACTTGTCATCCCAGCATCTCCAGAGCCTGAGGCAGGAGGATCAGGATTTTAAAGCAAGGGTGAGGCACTAAGCAACTCAGTGAGACCCTGTCTCTAAATAAATTACAAAAATGGGCTGGGGATGTGGCTCAGTGGTTGAGTGCCCCTGAGTTCAATTCCCTGTGCTGCCCCCCCCAAAAAAAAAGAACACTGAGGATGGCACACCTGTTCCCCACCTATGCCAAGAATTCTCTTAGTACCTCTGTTGAATCTGGGTGCAACTGGCATTTCTCCATCCTTATCTGCCCTTTACTATTTCAAAGGAAGCAAGAGAAATGTTTAATCTTGTAAGACAAGATTGTAGTTTTCTTTTTTGAGGGAGGGTACTGAGGATTGAACTCAGGGACACTGGACCACTGAACCACATTGTCAGCCCTATTTTGCATTTAATTTAGAGGCAGGGCTTCACTGAGTTGCTCAGGGCCCAAGTAGCTGAGGCTGGCTTTGAACTTGAGATCCTCGTGCCTCAGCCTCTTGAGCCACTAGGATTACAGGTATATGCCCAGCTAAAATTGTGTTTTTCTTGAACAATTCATCTACTTTAATTTTATGACTACTGATATTTACCTTATTGGGTTTTACTTTTCACATTGGCAGCTACAAACCCTAAATCCAGTTTATGGATCATCTGGCAGTAAATGTATAATCCATTCCAGGCCTTGTTCTATCTGTGCTCTGTCTGTCCAGCCTGCATTTTTTTTTTTTTTTGGTACCAGGGATTGAACTCAGGGGTACTCAACCACTGAGCCACATCCCCAGCCCTATTTTGTGTTTTATGTAGAGACAGGGTCTCACTGAGTTGCTTAGCACCTCACCATTGCTGAGGCTGGCTGTGAACTCATGATTCTCCTGTCTCAGCCTCCCAAAGTTCTGGGATTACAGGCGTGCATTACTGCGTATGGCTCAATTCTTCTTAAGTACTATTGGAAACCAACTTAAGTAACTTCTACCACCAGACAGACATTTCTAAACATAGCATACAACACTTCATTCAGAATATTCTAAGCCTTTTATCTCTAGTAAGGACTAAGAAATGGGTTAAAAATAAAAACCTAGAGCCAGGCACAGGCCTGTAATTCCAGCGGCTTGGGAGGCTGAGGCATGAGGATCTGAAGTTCAAAGCTAAGCAACTCAGTGTGACCCTGTCTCTAAATAAAATACAAAACAGGGCTGGGGATGTAGGTCAGTGGTTGAGGGTCCTTGGGATAAATCTCTGGTACCCCTCCCCCAAATACACCTAGACATGTTAAAAATTATTTTTAAAAATTTAATGTCTACAGAATATTAATTTTCTGTGGTTTCTCTTTTAAATGGAACTAATGTTGGTCTTTCTTCCTATTTTAATTACTTCACTTGAGATAAATCGTGGGAATCAGTTTCATCTAGCACTCATCTGTAACCACTCCTTCTGATACTGTGGGTTACTGGTGAGGAGTTCTGCTCCTCCACATGTTGAAGTTTGAACATTAGAGAAGCATGCTGAGGCAAGCATATAAAGCAGCGTTTATTTAGAAAGGGGTGACACAGACTTCTCCTGGGAGGGAGAAGGGGCCATAGCTAGTATCCTGGTATCCCAAGAAGTACCTGTGTTTTGCCTTTTTATGTATCTTAGGCTTCCTTTGTTCTCCTGCTGGCTTCCCCTTATCTCTCCTTCCTGTGTATGTCACTAGGCCCAGGATGTTTGGTGGGGGCCAAAAAGCAAACAGATAGAGGGAAGGGCCCAGGTGTGATTAACAACTCCTTGGAACAGGTTCCCTAAGCAGCTGGTTGGAGCAGGGGTGATAAGGGTGGAGGAAGGGCTCTGGAGGAATTAACATTTCAATACTTCTCCAAATTGGCCTCCCTGATCCACCTGAGTCAATTTACCTATCTACACTGACTGCCTGTCTAATTCTGGCTTCACTTCCATCCCTATTCCCCACCCCCACACAAACCATGACATCATGCCTTAGTGCTAGTACTCTTGCTTCCTTTCAAAGACTTTTCCCCCCTAGAGTGGAAGAGATATGTGAGAAATTAACACAGAAGGCACCAGTCAGGTTTAGCAACGTCTCAGGATAGTTTATTTTATTTTATTTTTTTGGTACCAGGCATTGAACTCAGGGGCACTCAACCACTGAGCCACATCCCCAGCCCTATTTTGTTATTTTTTATTTAGAGATAGGGTCCTATTGAGTTGGGTCTCACTGAGTTGCTTGGCACCTTGCGTTTATTGAGGCTGGCTTTGAAATCACAATCCTCCTGTCTCAACCTCTCTAGCTTCTGGGATTACAGGCGTGCGCCACTGCACCTGGCTTTTATTTTATTTTATCTTAATACTTTGTATCATGTAGAAAATTTGTCTGAGGCAATTTCCTTACAAGCACCAAGTGTGGTACTTAACTTTTGGGCGATTCTCTTCCAATTAATTATTTTCTCCAATTAATTTTTCACATTAGTACAAAAAATCAGCCAGTCCAGTATTTAATTCACATTTTGTCCAATTAAAAAAACTTCCTGTGATTTTCTGTGATTCTGTAGCTCAAGTTCAAATCCAACTCACCCCATAAAATTCACACTATAGCACTACTGATGTCATAATTTCAGTCAGGCAATCTTCTACTGATTTCCTGGACAAAGTTTTCCAATAGGAAATTCTAAACCTTTGCCTGAAACTAAACTGGGTCCTCCTCATCCCTTAGGTATCAGTGAAAAATAATCTCTTCCAGGAAGTCTTTGTAATTAGTTTAGAATTGTTTACCACATTCTGCAATTCTCTTTTCCTGGCTAAGGATATAGCTCAGTGGTAAAGTAGCCTGGGGCCCTGCCTTCAATCCCCAGTACTCCCCAGTACTGGGGGAACAAAGATAACAACAAAAACACATCATTATAATTTAGCTAAAGTAACACAATGTCATATATAGAGTATATGTATATATTTTAATAAAGTTTATCATGTTTTTTAATTAGATTATAAACCTCAGTGTTTTATGTCGTATATATTTTTTTAGTACTAGGGATTGAACTCATGGGCACTCGACCACTGAGCCACGTCCCCAGCCCTGTTTTGTGTTTTATGTAGAGACAGGGTCTCACTGAGTGGCTTAGTGCCTCGCTGTTGCTGAGGCTGGCTTTGAACGCACGATCCTCCTGTCTCAGCCTCTCAAAGTGCTAGGATTACAGGCATGTGACACCACGCCCGGGTTTATGTCATATATTGTACGTGTTCTGTGTATTGGAATGCTGCAGATATGAACATCCGTATAACTAATCAAACTTTTTTTTGGTACTGGACTGGAAACCAGGGGTGCTTAATCACTGAGACATATCCCATCGCTCAGCTTTCCGAGCCACTGGGATTATAGGTGTGTGCCACCATGCCCATCAGAATTAATTAAACAATAAAGTTTTACTTGTTCAGGATGTGTATATACACACATACACATGCATATATTGTATTTTAGGCTTTTTTTTTTTTTTTTGGTACTGGGGATTGAACTCAGGGGCACTCGACCACTGAGCCACATCCCCAGCCCTATTTTGTGTTTTATGTAGAGACAGGGTCTCACTGAGTTGCTTAGTGCCTCGCCATTGCTGAGGCTGGCTTTGAACTCGTGATTCTCCTGTCTCAGCCTCCCTAAGTGCTGGGATTAACAGGCTTGCGCCACCACACCCGGCTGTATTTTAGGCTTTTAAAAAGGAAAATCCAAAAATTTCAGCTTGAGTTCATGCCACTGCAGAACTTATCAATGATCAATGCTACTAAAAGAGAGCATTGTGGAAGAATATTCACAACTGTGTATGAATCATTATTTCCTGCTTGCTTTGGAAGGTCAATTATTTTTATAATGGGCCTCAAGAATGGACATACACATTTTTTAGAAAAACTGCCAGTCTCTAATGTTGGAAAGATATAAGGAAATTATGTTTCATACTTAACAGGTATTACTTCTTAATCAAAAAAAGTGAATCAGCTAGATATGATGGCACATGCCTGTAATCCCAGTGATTCAGGAGGCTGAGGTAGGAGGATTACAAGTTCAACGCCAGCCTCACCCATTTAATGAGGCCCTAATAAACCCCCACGACCCTGTCTCTAAATAAAATATA
>PVHX01028348.1:0-18219 GCA_004024805.1 Geosciurus inauris | reverse complement strand
AATTTGATTTGTTTGCAGTCTTTAAGAATTGAAGTTTACACACATAAATCCAAATTTCTGGCTTGTCTGGAAACATCAGAATATTTTCACAGTAATGGGCCCATGTTCTCACATGGCTGGTAGCAATCCAGTATACCTGAATAAGATTTGTCTCATTTGAATGGACCATGTATTCTTGGATTTGCCACAATACACCCCTCCTGCATTTCACCCAGGGTCAAGAGTTAGTTTATATTTATTTTCCTGCAACTGATCTGCATCACTCAATTTTATTACCTGTTTATAATCCATATGCATTTGAATTTTTGACTCTGGATCCAGAGGCTTAAACAGCTAGGAGAAATGTTTGGAAACCAGTAAGATTGGAGGCTGGAAGTTATATTAGTAAGTTATAATAGTATAAAAATTAACTAGAACTTACACTGGTAGAGATAGGAAATGAGCCTCGAAACTAGTGCGGTAGTATTAGGAATGAAAAGAGGAGGTTAGAATTTAGAAGGCATCAGCCTTGGTGTTTGCACTGTGGTGAGAAATGGATGGGAGAAGGAAGACTAGGTGTGGTGGAATGGGGATCGAGAGAAGTAGGTGAGAAGATGGATTTGTTTTCAGGTCTGCAAACTGAAAAAAAAAAAAGCTCTACAAAATTGTGATTAGCAGGAATAGACAGAAAACAGGATATTCTCAACCTTAATCTAACTAGGGCAGAGATACAAACAGAATGCCGGAGGAGTAGGAGTGTATTCCAATCCCTAGAGGATGTGAGAATCTTATCGAAAGGAGTCACATTTTAGCAAAGGTTGACACATTGCAATAAGACGTCATGATGACACAGTAATTTAAAGTAGCCACTTCTCTATTGCACATGGTAACTTTACTTTTCTTTCTTCCTTTTATCTCTGCTGCTTGTAAACTTTTTGCTTTGAACATCCTTTTCCGTGGATACTAGGAACATGCTGTATTCTAAAAAGTGTTTTCAAGAATTTTTGTTTCTTTTTTATATGGTAACTTAACTTTTCTTTCTTCCTTTTATCTCTGCTGCATGTAAACTTTTTGCTTCGAATGTCCTTTTCTGTGGATACTAGGAACATGCTGTATTCTAAAAAGTGTTTTCAAGAATTTTTGTTTCTTTTTTATATCTTCAAGAAATCGTTTCTTTGGGAACACGTTATAAATGGAGGTTAGGTTCCCAGGGTAGCTCCCCTTTTCTAGATCCCTCTTAATCTACATTGCAGACAAGCTATTTTGTTGAAGAAACTGTAGTATGAGTCTGAGCTCAGGGAGTAGACATGTGCCATGTGGTTTAGGAATAATGAAGAAAGCTCCTTTCTCTTTTCTTGGTGTAGGGCTGTGTTTTGAAACTGGTCAGTTTTATGTTTGGAATCCCGTATTTCCCTCTTTTTAGCTCTTTTCCATATAATAGTGCCCCTATGTTCAGGAGAAACCACCTCCTTCTGTGACTGTGCCCCCATTTCCAGGTCCTCAGTGTTTCAAAACATACCTCCCCCTCCCAACTCTTCATTCCTGTCCTACAGCTTAACTCTTCTAAGTCTCACATGAACTAAGTTATGCTGAAATCATTTCTGCAGGTGCTTTACTTATCTTTCTTTTTTTAAAAAAATGATTGTTAACAAATTAATTGCTTGGTAAAATGTCCATCAGGTAGCATAGGAAAGTGAATGAAGTGAGGCAGCAAAGGAGAATGTTTGGGGGATGTATGAGTAATCATAAACACTTCTCTCCTAGGGATGATTGTCTCTAAACTGTTTGAACTTTTCAAGTCTTGTTTTATTTACTTAGGAGCTGTCACTCTCAGAGATTCTCCTCTTTTTGATTGCTCCCATGAGAGCAGCAAAGAAGCTTCTGGAACTGAGGGTAGGCAGATAGGGCAAGAAGAGTAGCTGTGTGGGATTTACATGAGTCTAGGATTGCCTGTATGGCTTTTTGAGTGAAAGGAATATTCCATAATGGCTTAATTTCAGCAGTAATTAACAAAATTGCCCCCCCCCCGTAGTACTGGTAATTGAACCCAGGGGTACTCTACCACCGAGTTATATGCCCAGTGCCTTTTTTTTTTTTAATTACTTTGAGGCAGAGGCTTGCTAAGTTGCTGAGGCTGGCCTCAAATTTCTGATCCTTTTGTCTCAGCCTCCTGAGCTGTTGGGTTTATAGGTGTGTGCCACAGTACCCAGCAATGTTTCCTATTTCTTTTCCACAAATGATGACATGCATTATGTAAGCTTAGACAGGTTGACCATTGAGGAAATGGTGAATATCATTAAAAGCATCAGTTTCTAATACTTTATAAAGTTCCTATCTGTTGAATTGTATACTTACCAAAGGGGCAGTTGCATCTATTCCCAGAACTCTATCTGCCAGCTGTAATTGCTGTTTTAACTATATGATTTAATAAAACATGTTAATTGATGAGATTTATGTGTGAGAAGAAAGAGATCAATGTATGAAAATTCAGAAATCTTGAATGAGTTGGTAAAACAACTAAAAAGATTGCTACTGATTAAGCATAGGTGAGGTAATTGAAAGCCTAGGGAAAAATAACAAAAATCTAGGAGGATTCTTATGGTTTTGCAGGTGTCTCTAGGTTCTCTCTTCTAAAGAAAGTGAAATTGCAGATAGTAGACACTGTATTAAGGATGTGGTTTATGAAAGGAAGATTGCTCTGAACTCTAACTGATGAGCCTATGTTAAACAGCCTTTGTTCTACATCAAAAGATTGATAAATTATAGCATATTTCAGTGTTGTAAAGTATTAAAAGTGTTCAAGAGCCAGGTGTGGTGGCATACGCCTGTGATCCTAGTCTCTTGGGAGACTGAGGCCGGAGGATCACAAGTTCAAAGCCAGCCTCAGCAACTTAGTGAGACCTGTCTCAAATTAAAAAAAATAAAAAGGGCTGGGGATGTAACTCAGTGGTTAAGCATGCTTGAGTCCAATTCCTGGTACTCCTCACCCCCCAATAAAAAGTCGAAGATAAGTTTTCCTTTTAGTAGTTCCTCACTTTAACTAACTTTTAAAAATTAACTACCCACTGGACCTTGTCATATCCATATAATACTTCACAGTAGAAGCTCATTTTCCATGCTATGAAATGGAATTCTAGTTAGTACTTACTTTCTTTGCTATTTCTAGGCATAACAAGGGACTAATGTACCTTCGAATCAAACTTTATTGAATATTCATGGTAATTAAACAGATTTTATTTTAACTCTTTGTAAAT
This sequence comes from Geosciurus inauris, assembly GCA_004024805.1. Taxonomy (NCBI): domain Eukaryota; kingdom Metazoa; phylum Chordata; class Mammalia; order Rodentia; family Sciuridae; genus Geosciurus; species Geosciurus inauris. The sequence continues at coordinate 14,986 of PVHX01028348.1, read as the reverse complement.
TACTAATTACAAATTGTTGCTTTATTATAAGATCCTTGCCATTGTGAAGAAACAAAGTCCAGTGGTCCATTTTCAGAATACAACATTTAGCTTTAAATGTAAAATGACTTGGGATATAAGAAAGGCAGGTAGATGGAGGGGAAAACAGAAAGAAAAGTTAACAAGCAGTTAACTCCATAGTATAAAAATTCACAGCCCCCTGACAAATAGGAGGTGAGCAGGAAGGGGCCCCTACCAACCAACAGAGATAGACAAAAGAACAAAGAAAGGTGAGGACAATGAAAGATTTATTTCCTTAAATGATCCAATAGGAGACAGTGAAACCTAGGTGATGCTCAGGAAGATTGTGCACTCCATAGTATTCAGCCAATGAGGAACTGGGGGAGAGATCTTGTGCTTTAGGAGATGAAACACTCACACTCAACGGTGGTACCCAATCTGTGGGTCCCTGACCACCAGGAACCTGGTGAGACCATTATTAAAGAAAAGCCTTGCTTTTTGCTCTTCCTTGTGTCTGTTAGTCCGTTCTTTGGGCTTGGACAGATAAGCATGTTTCTCACACCAAGCAGATGAAAGCATTTATTGAACATGGAAATTTTATTTTGTGGGAATGATAAAGTAGGTAATGATTTCAATATAGTGACTGTGTCCTTCTAATTAAATATTTTTTTCAAGTACACTTATCTAGGAATATATTTTCCAGAGCATACATGGTTTCTGTTAGGTAATCTTGAGGGATTCTATATATTTGTACCTTGACTTTTTGTCTTAGCATTCCTTGTTTTTTTTTTTTTTTTTTTTTGATAGGATTTTTGTTTGGGAGGTTAGTGTCATTTATAATTGAATTCTGATAGGGTGATTCTGGAGCCATTCCTATATCACAACAGTTTTTTTCAAATGCAGATTAACTGTCATTCAGAGAGACCACCTAGGCTTTCTCAGATCTGACTGAGCCTTCAGGGTAGGATGAATAAAGCAGTATGTTACTCCAGTTGAAAAGATAGCATACTTAGCCACTGACCCTTTATGTTTTTTAAATGATACTACATACAGTAGTCAGGTGGTTAGAATGTAGATGTATAAGCATATGCCATATCACAGTTTTCATTGCAAATTGCTGCTTCATTCTCCTGTCTACCACATTCTCTCTAATGATTCTAGATTTGTATTGATTGCTTTTGATGGACAATGAAGTTTCCATTTTTTCTTTTGTTACTTGACATAGATTAGTGCTATGGATTCTAAAATCTCATGCTAGTCCATCTTTGGATCACAAGACCCCCCCCCACTTAGGATGAGGGAGAAAATTAGCAACTGGTTAGCTTACTAGTTTTCAAATTTGTATATTTGGTAAATATATTGGTTATATAGAATGGTAGTATGCCCATGTTTTTCCATGTCAGGTGTATATTTAATCAAATGTTTGAAATATCAGAGATAGTATATGAGGTAGAGAATGTGTCTCATTTTTCAAAAAAGTTCTCTTTTTTCCACTTTCAGAAATAACTTTTAGCTCACAGTTGCTTTGTTTACCTAGATTAGATTTTAGATGCAGCAGTCTATTCAAATGTCATAGTATTTGCTAGAATTTTCTGTTCTTTCACCTAATCAAAGTAGACTTTATATAGGAAACAGGTCTGTAGTCAAAATAAAACAAAATGAAAAACCCCAAACTTCTCAGTGGATGATATTCTTAACAAACTGAAGTGATTATCTGGCTAGATATTGAATTCTTAGAATACCAAACTCTGCTGAATAAGCAGGCTTATAAACAAAGAGATTGTAAAAAGGTAAACTTGGGTTCAGATCTTGATTTTTCTGTGATTTTTCTCCACATCACATCACTCCTTTGGTTCTCCTTTGGTTCTGTGTCTGTCATTTTCTCTTTAATCATTATATATTGTTCTTTCTAGTTGTGTTTCCTTTGATGTCCTCAAAGCTTACCAATCCTCTCCCTAATGTTATTTTTCAGATGTTTTATTAACTTTATTGTTGCTGCTTTTGTGGATTTTATTTATAATTTTTCATCCTTTCTTTCTAGAGCTCTGCCAGTTTGTTTTCTACTTCTTCTTTTTGTCATATTTTCTTCAAAGGGTCATTATTTTTATTAAAGTACTAAGTTTGCATAATTATAGGTAGGGTACAGAAGGACTTGTAATAACTCATGCCCCATCCTTTCTTGTCCCTAGTGTTGCTCACCAGTGGCACCCCCCCACCCTTTTAACAGTTTTTAATTTTTTCCTGGTAACTTTATCACTCAACAATATGCTTATACTACCATGTCACCCTTTATCTATTTTAGATATTATCTATTGACTTCCTTCTATGATAGAAGAGGATTAAGCTTCACCATGCCATTCTTTTGAATAAAGTAATTATTTTTTTAATGTTTCTTTTTTATGTGGTGCTAAGAATTGAACCCAATGCCTCACATGTGCTAGGCAAGCACTCTACCGCTGAGCCACAACCCCAGCCCAACCATGCTATTCCTATCATCACAATATGGTTATTACTATTTCAGTTTTTTGGGTCTAAGAGTGTATCTTCTTTGATCTCTTTTTATATAATCACATGTAATTTATTTGCGACTATGAAGAACACTATATGAAGTCCACTTATTTTTTTGGTTTTCAAATTTTATGAATGGATTCTCTGCTGGTCTCCATCTGATCATTTCTCTTTTTCTCTTTTTTCTTAAATTCTTTTTTTTATTTTCCACCATATTGGCAAAAGTTCCCAGCAAGCTTAATATTTTATAAACATTTTAACTATTGCTCTTTCCCATTCCCTTCTTTTGAATTTACCAAGCAGAAGGGAGGAGAGCATGAGTCCCAATTTTCAGTGGTTCCTGATCTCCTCTTGCTATCTGATTCAAATGATAATTTATCTTTTAATTGGTCTTGCTACCTACTGTGAGAATGGTATGGGGTATGGGTATTCAGATGTGCACAAGTCTATATAAGCCATTATTCACACAGGGCACATCCTAGTATATATTTCCAAGTTCATCCATTTGAGGGGAAAATATAAAGAGGACCTGGAATAACTCAAAGCCTGAACTTGAGCTTTCATACCTTTTTTCCCTAATTTTCCCCCCAGTCTTTATGTTGACAGCAATTATTCCTCAGTTTTTGTTTTTGGCTTTTTGGGTTTTTTGTTTTGTTTTTGGTACCAAAGATTGAACCTAGCATTGCTTTACTGCTGAGCTACATTCCCAGCCCTTTTATGTTTTTATTTTGAGACAGGGTCGCCCTAAATTGCTAAGGCTGGCTTTGAATTGTGATCCTTCTGTTTCAGACTCCCAAATTGCTGGGATTACAGGTACATGCCACCACGAACAGCTTCTTCCTCAGTTTTTTCAATCAGTGGTCTTTGTAGCAGTGTCAAGCTAAAAAGTCCTGCCTTTATTGTGTGTGTGTGGGGGGGCATATTTTATTTTAAAAACTCTTATTTTATAGCAATTTTAGGTTCATAGCAAAACTGAGTATAAAGCACAGAGTTCGCATATACCTTCTACCTCCACAACCACCAGCCGTCCCCACTTTCAGCATCCCACACCAGAGTCCTATATTTGTTAAAATCAATGAACTGATACTGACACATCATTATCACCCAAAGTTCATAATTTACTTTAGGCTCTTGGTGTTGTGTATCTTATTTGTTTGGACAAATGTATAATGACATGGACTCAACATTATGGTACCACACAGGGTATTTGCTTCTTCCCTCTTACCCTTGGCAATCACTGATTTTTTTTTTTTTTTACTGTCTTCATAGTCTTGCCTTTTCTAGAATGTCATATAGTTGGAATCATTCAGTATGCAGCCTTTTTAAATTGGTTTCATTCACGTAGTAATATGCATCTAAGATTTCTCCATGTCTTTTGTGACGTGATAGCTCATTTCTTCTTTGTGTAACAAATAGGATATACAACACCAAGAGCTTAGAGTAAATTATGAATTTAGGTAACAATGATGTGTCAGCATTGGCTCCTAGATTTTATCAAATGCAGCACTCTGGTATGGGATGTTGATAGTGGGGAAGGCTCATAATATTCCATTGTCTGGGTATATCATAGTTTGTTTATCCATTCACTGTAGATGTCCTGCTCAAGGACACCTTGGTTTCATCCAACTGATTTAGGAAAATGAGTGTAATTGTTGGATCATCTGGTATGAATATGTTGGTTTAAAAAGAAACTGCCACAATGTCTTCCACAGTGGCTGTTATTGACTTTTGCATAGGTTGTTCCTACAGCCCCCTCTTTTTTTTTTTCTAATTAACCTTTACTCTTTTGTTAAGACTTCAGTTTAGTAACCTCTCATTACCTCATTGATTCAGTAATTTCCTCCCATCACATGCTTTCATAGCACGTGGATCTTTCCTTCAGAGCATTTATTATCAGTTTTTGAGTATAATTATTTAATGCATTTCTTCCCTAATAGTTTGTAAGATCTGTGAAAGCATGGATCATGTCTCTCTCTCTCTCTCTCTCTCTCTCTCTAAGTGGGTGAATGAATGAGTCAATCAATAAATTGTATCAATGTTTTTTTCCCATGGTGATTGATAATGAGATTTTGATTCAGAAACTTTATTTTGCTTAAAGAATTTTACCTAGGCTGGGCGTGATGGCACATCCCTGTAATCCCAGCACTTTGGGAGGCTGAGATAGGACAATTGCGAGTTCAAAGCCAGCCTCAGCAACGGCGAGGTGCTAGGCAACTCAGTGAGACCCTGTCTCTACATAAAACACAAAATAGGGCTGGGGATGTGGCTCGGTGGTCGAGTACCCCTGAGTTCAATCCCGGTACCAAAAAAACAACAACAACAACAAAAAAAAAAAACAAAAAAAGAATTTTACCTATAATACAGCAAACTAGCTAGGAAAAATTACTTGAAACTTCATATCAGAAGAGACCAGACACTAAATTCTCTAGATTACTTCTTCTGTATGTGTCACTCTCTGTATATACCCATGTGTATACATGCTTCTGTGTATTTAAGTACTCAAAATACAGTGTTTTCAAGTGAATTAATTTGTTATGGCTACTTAGCTAGCAAAGAAAGTATTCTTTTGTGTATTTATTAAACAAGGAATTTTCCTGATTTCTGCTGTCATGGATGGTTAAATAGTGAATTGAAAAATTCTGTATTTTTTTGAAAGTCACTATGCTGAAACTTAGCTTGCATTGTTTTTTTTTGTTTTTTTGTTTTTTTGTTTTTTTGTTTTTTTAGTGTTAGGGATTGAACTCAGGGTCTTGTGCATGAGAGGCAAGCATTCTACCAACTGAGCTATATCTGCAGCCCTTAGCTTGCATTCTTCTACGATAAATACATATTTCTCAGGAAAAATACATATACCATAGTGAAGACTTGCATGTAGTTTACTTTTTATAATCATTTTGATTACTCTTCAACATGTAGCAAAAGAATCTAGGGAGCAAAATGTTTGTTCAAGACATTTATTTTTCTGCAACACAGTAGCCCTGCAGTTGACAGTGAACTTTAGAACAAAGATTTTCAACTCATGGCAACAGTTATTAAGTAATGATGCAAGCTACTAATGGAGTCAAATCTAGTTGAAAGTGACATTCTAGGGACACTTATTACAATACTTCACTCTTTATGGCTAGAATATATATGCTTTCCCATGGAAATATTGATTAAATAGCAAAGATTTATTCCCTGTCATCACTGGAGTTAAGTAGTTATAGTTAAGAGGAAGTAGGACACACACAAGATGAAATGTAATGCTTTGCCTCATCTTTTTTTTTCTATTTTAAGCTTTAATGACCTAGAATATTTGGCAAGAAATTTCATGTATAATTAAGGATGAGTCTTCATGTTTGATTATTGATGAGAAGGGATTTGAGGGAGTGACTGCTACCCAGTGTGTATTTAAACATAGCCAAAAAGTAGGAGTGTTATAATAGAAATTATTTCCTAAATGAAACAGCCTGAGAATAAGATTACTCTATTGTCTTCCTTGCTTTTGTTTAAATCTTTATTTTTGTGTGTGATATCACTGCAAAACAGAAGACACAACCTAAACCCTTTTATGTCCTTTGAGTACATCTCTTCTATACTGTGTCACCTGTACAACTCCTTTTTGTTTTGTTTTCCTTTTGGAAAGGGGGATTGAACCCAGGGACACTACCACTGAGCTCCTTCCACAGCCCTTTTTATTTTTTATTTTGAGACAGTCTCCCCAAGTTGCTGAGACGGTGATCCTCCTGCCTCAGCCTCCAGAGTCACTGGGATTACAGAAGCTACCACCCACCCTACCAGTAGTGGTAATCAGAGTTTACTATTTTTGGAAGAGAACAAGTGATTTGAATATGTACATTCTAGTGTACTAAAGAATAAATTCAAACTTGATATTTTATTTTCACACTTTGTAAGTAGAGATAAGTTGGTTACTGGAATATAGCCTTTATTTAAACAGCTTTATTGAAGTAATGAATGAAATATAATGCATGGAAAATTTTTAATGTGTCTAATTGCAAAACCATCTCCATGCTCAATACAGTAAACATATCCATCACCCCCAAAGAGGTTATGCCCCTTGGTAAGCCCTTTGTTCCCTCTGTTCTCTATTCCCAAACCAAGAATCAGTTTGCATTTTCATCTGTTTTCTGGAAGAGTTTCTGTAGAAGTGATGTTTAATAGAATACACCAGTGAAGCCAAAGTTTGGGTCTTTTCTGCCTTTTTTCTTTTCAGTTTTTATGCATCTTCTCAAAGAACCAACTTTAGGTTTTGTTGATTTTTCTATATTGTTTTTTAAATCCTCATTTCCATTTCAACATTCTTTTCTTCTGCTTATTTGGGGTTTCTTTTTAAGGCTATAGCTAAAGGTGGTTGATTTGGGAACTTTCTTATTTTATAATATAGGTATTCATTGCTCTAAATTTATCCCCTTATTAGTACTTCTGTGGAATCCTACAAATTTTTTTTTTGGGAAATATTCTTTTTACTGATTATGTTACAGACAGTAATGTTTAACATGGAACATAAATCAGCAAAATAAATGAGCAAGAGTTGGATATGTTTTAAGAAGGAAACTAGCTTTCTAATTTTTCTCTTGATTTCTTCTTTGACCCAACATTCATTTGGAAGTGTATTACTTATTTTCCTAACATTTGAGGATTTTCCAGAAATCTTTTGTCTTTGATTTCTCATGTAATTCTGCTGTGGTTAGAGAATAGACTTTGTGCGACTGAAAACTTTTAAATTTATTGAGACTTTGTTTTGTGGTAAATGTACCTTGAGCACTTGAAGACTGTATTCTTTGGTTGTTGGCTTTAGAGTTGTTCAAGTACTCCATATTCCTGTTAATTTTATGCCTTCTTGTTCTGTCAGTTACTGAGAAAGGGGCATTGAAATCTCTGAGTATAATTGTAGATTTGTCTGCTTCTCCTTGCATTTCTGTCAGTTTCTGCTTTGTACATTTTGAAGTTCAGTCATTAGAGACATAAACATTTTGTGTTGAGATTATATCCTCCTGATTAATTGACCCTTTTATCATTATGAAATGACCTTTTTTTTATCCCTGGTAATATTTTTTGCTATGAAATCCACCTTGCCTGATATTAGTATAGCCATTCTATCCTTTTGACTAGTGTTCGTGTGGTTTATCTTCTATCCTTTCATATAACATGTTCCCTTTTCCTCCCTTAGACTGCTTTTAATATTTTCTCCTTATCACTGGTTTTCAGTAATTGAAGACTTGCCTTATTATAGTTTTCTTCATGTTTATTGAGCTGTGGTTTGTTGAGCTTTTTGGATCAGTAGGTTTATAGTTTCTTTCTTTAATCTGTAAAATTTTTGGCCACTATATCTTTATTTGTCACCCCTCACTGTCTTCTTCCTTGGGATTTCAATTACACATGTATTTTGGATACTTGAAATCCCCCTCCCTCATATATCCCTGATACTTTTTTGTCTTTTTCTTTCCATTTAATTTTGGAGAGTTTCTATTTCATATGTCTGCAAATGTACTGATCTTTCCATCTATAATATCTAATTTGTCATTAATCCTATCCAGTGCATTTTTCTGCTGAGACATTGAGTAGATTTTCATCTCTAGAAGTTCAATTTTGGTCTTTTTTGTATCTTTTACATTATTGCTTACTTTTTTTTTAACATGTGGAATGAAGTGAAAATAAGCTCTAATGCTCTGGTCTGTTAATTGCAATATCTGGGACCATTTTGATAGATCGATTTTCTTTTTTGCTTCATTATGAGTTATATAGTCCTGCTTTTTTGTGTGTCTGGTAATCTGTGGTTGGATGCCAGATTTTGTTATAAACATATTACCTTGTTGGATTCTTGATATTCTCATATTCCTATAATTATTTTAGAACTTCTCTGGGATGTAGTTAATTTACTTGGAAGCATATCAGTCCTTTTGGGTCTTTTTTAAATTCATTTGGCAAGGCTAGAGCAAGGTTTAGTCTAGGGCTAATTTTTCCTTACTAGTAAGGCAACAGCCTTCTGAGGCTTTACCCAGTGGCTCATTAATTTTGAGGTTTCCAGTCTGGCTGGTAGAAACAGGTTTTATTCCTAGCTCGCTGTGCCAGATAGTTTTCTTCAGTCTCTTGGATACTTCTTTCCCTATCATCAGTGCCATTTGGTACTTGACTGAATATTCAAGGTGGATCCTCCACAAATCTGAATTTTTACTCTGTGTGGTGCTGTCTCCATTCTGGCATTTTGTGTTCTGAGTTCTAGCAGCCTGACTTACATGGATTCTTAACTCTTCAAAAGAGCATTCGCAGAGCTCTGCTTGCATTCCTCATCCTGAGGCATGGCCTGGAAACTCTCAAGGCAATATAGGGGCCTGGGGATGTATCTCAAAGGTAGAGGGCTTGTTTAGCATGCATGGGACCCTGGGTTTGATCCCCAGTATCTAACACACAAAAAAAAGTGGGTTGGGGGACGAGTAACCTGGGTAGGCCTGGGAGATATAGGGATAACTTCATTTGTTCACCGTCCCCCACACCATACTAGGAACTGAACCCAGGAGTGCTTAACCACTGACCCACATCCCTAGCCCTTTTTCTTATTTAGAGACAAGGTCTTGCTAAGTTGCTGAGGGCCTCTCTAAGTTTCTGAGGCTGGCTTTGAACCTGAGATCCTCCTGCCTCAGCCCCTGAGCTGCTGGGATTACAGGTGTGCACCACCAAGTGAGACTCTCATTTGTTTACTTTTTTAGCAGTTTTGGGACACATGGTAAAATGGGTAGAAATTGAAGTTTTAGGCTCTCTCTCTCTCTCTTATTTTTAAAGTCAGTTTGACTTAGCTAATTAATGTGATTAGGATTTTTATGATTCTCTTATTTTTCTCCACTACTGCCTGGGGCACCTGGTTAGTCTTGGGATGAAAATTAGCCAAGCCATTTCAACTTTCTTGCTTAGACTCCAGGTATAATCTCTTCAATTTAGGTTAGAATTGCCTACTCAATAATTATTGTAACCTCAATTTGGCAGTCTACCTTTATTTTGCTCAGTTGTTATTTAACAATTCTTTCCTTTACTGAAGTTGATTCATTCATAAAAACTGTATCTATAGCTTCTCCTACTTTCCAGTTTTTTTCCTGACTGTTCTCCCTCTACTCATGTGATCTATCCCTTTCCTGTTTATTACAACACTCTCCCCAGCTTTGGTAAAAATTCCATCCTTCTGGGTTTACATACCAAAGTCTTTAGCTCAAACACTTCATGTTTTTTTTTTTTTTAAATTAGAAATACAGTAGTCCCTTCTTACCTATTGGGGATATATTCCAAGACACAAATAGTAACTGAAACCTATTTACACTATTTTTTTCTATATATACTTATGACAAAGTTTAATTTAAAATGTAGGTGTAGTAAAAGATTAACAACAAATACTAATAAAATAGAAAAATTATAACCATAAACTAGAGTTATGTGTATATGCCTTCTGTCTCTTGAAAGTGTCAAGACAATGTTAATGACTATAGTTGATTGCTGGTAACTGAAACTGTAAAGAGTCAAACTGCAGATAAGGGGGAATACCGTCTAGCACAGAAAGTGAATTTTAGTGCTATCAGTAACATTACAGTTTATCCTCTCTAGAAAGCAGATTGTGGCTCATCACACAATATTTAAGATATGTTCATCCTTGATAATTATAAAAACTCACATAAAACCTTGTTATAATACTTATAATACAGAATATAGTTTGAGGATTATTTTATTAGTTTAACTGTGTATTATTTAAACTAGAACATTCTCATTGGTCATGCTGGCAGGGAAATAAAAAGGAAGAAGAAAATCTAAGTCACTGTTCAATAAAAGAAAACATTGCATTTATGCTGGATGGTCATGTTGACATGGATTTTGGCAGAAAACTCATCAATTTTGAGAGATTTTACTCATGATAAATGTACTTCTAGATTGCTTACAAGAAACTACTAGGTTATAAATGGATATTTCTGAAGTACTCCTGTCTGATTTGTTTTCACTTCCAATTATCCTCCCTTCTTGGAACTCTATCCTGTAATGACTTAATTAAAACACATGAGATGTAGATACTAGGAAACTTTTTAGTATCATATTATACACATGACTTCATTTTATTCTGCATTTCTCCTCCTGATTCCAGTTAGTGAGACCATTGTTTTTCCTTCTACCTTCTTTCTGGGATTTGAGGGAAGCTTCTGTTTAACAAAGTTAGATCTAAGAGAATGAATTGTTCATTATTGGCCATCTCCAAAGTTTATGTTGAAATTCTGAAGTCCTTCAGGGTTTAAGTTAACATACTTATTTTATATGATGCTGGAACCAAATTTTGGTAGATGAAAGCAGAACCCAGGAAGGGTTTTTTTTTTTTTTTTTTTTGGTACTGGGGATTGAACTCAGAGGCACTCAATCACTGAGCCACATCCCCAGCCCTATTTTGTATTTTGTATTTTAGAGACAGGGACTCACTGAGTTGCTTAATGCCTTGCTTTTTGCTGAGGCTGGCTTTGAACTCACGATCTTCCTGCCTCAGCTCCCAAGCCACTGGAATTACAGTTGTGCGCTACTGCGCCTGGCCCAGGAAGAGTTTTAATCTTTGTTTTAAGATTTATTATATATGATGGGAGTACCTAATTTCCTTGTCATGTGGTTGAAATAAATAGCATAAATGTTTTTTATGCAAATTCAGACTAAAAATTCATCTTATAGAGATCATTAGTTTTTATTTCATGACATTTTCCTTCTGTACTTTTTTTCACACAAATACCATGGAAAAATCTTCTCATGTATGCTCATGAGAGTGCATTTGTTGCTTGCTGACTATTTTATATTTTGTAGTCTGCTAGTCAAGTGCTGACTAATGAATGCCTGCAAAGGTCTGTGCCAGAAAATAAATTCAATAGCTTTTATATACAAGCTAAGTTACACAAGTTAAGTTCATAGGAAGTGATCTGGGAGGCATGTGACTTTTGAACTCTATAGCTTTTGCTTAAATTCTGAAAGTAACTGATGTATATGATCTAAAATGTCAGGTTAGAAACTTTCATTGTCTTCCAACCAAGGAACTATGAATATGTTGAAGTGCTTCCACCGTACTATGATAGGTCATACCACACCACAGTACTGTGTTTTCTGCTTGCTTTGTAAAGGTATATTCTTTTTTTAAAAAATATTTTTAATTGCAGATGGACACAATACATTTTTATTTTATTTATTTATTTTTTATGTGGTGCTGAGGATTGAACCCAGTGCCTCACACGTGCTAGGCAAGCGCTCTACCAGTGAGCTACAACCCCAGCCCTGTAAAGGTATATTCTTGACTGACACAGTGATGTTGCATACAGGTCAGGGAACATTATATAACATGGTTTTGTTTAACCTTTGTATGCCTCGGTTTGCTAATCAAAAAATGGGGATGATAATACCTGCATCATAGATTTGTTGTGGGGTTTAATTAAATCAAAGCACTGGGAATAGCACCACATAGTTGGTGCTCATAGTAGTGATAATTTTGTCTTTAGATCTAGGTTTTCTTATTTCTTTTTTCAATTTTAGTCTACAAATTATAAATTAATACCATTCCCCTCTTGATACTCCCTTCTGCAATTTGGCAATTAAAGAGATTATCAGCATTCATTCATTCATTCACTAATTCCTTTTTTGCTTTCCTCCCTCTCCCTTCTGTCTCTTTCCTCTTTTTCCTTCCTTCCTCCCTCCACTATATTTATTTGATTTGTTCCTTTCTAGCTGGAGCAGTATATGCAAACTAGGCAGGCTATTAATGGCCAAAAATTGGTTTATTTGGGCTACATTTAAGACAAGTGAGTGTATAGAAGCTTGCATTTCACTTCTATGGGCTTTGAGCTAATGGGTCCTAGCCTGATATGAACAAGTAAATAGCATAGGGCCGATCAATATACAGAGGCCATCTTTGACCCATTTATGTAACATACCCCAAACTATATGAGACCCAATCCCTACCTCAAGAAATTCATACTCTCTAGTGGGAAATTATATACTATGATAAATACTATAATCAAGGTTTGAACTAGGACCTTGGAAGTAATAAAAAATACCAATTTTGTGGCATTTCCAGGTTCTTTAAAGCATACTGTAACCAGGACAACACTCTGTGCTGGCTATTGGTGACTTTTGAATTTTAAAACTGTCACCCCTTCAATGTTTGTGAGTTACATGTTCGTGTTTAGATTCTACCTAGGTTTGGATGTACAAATTGTCTCATTTCTGCATTTTGTGTGAAAGAAAATGCCTGTCATAGCACATACTATTATTATTACAGAGGAGGAGGTCATTATAGTATCTTTTTTTGTAGTTGTAGATGGATAGTATGCCTTTGTTTTATTTTTATGTGGTGCTAAGGATCGAACCCAGGGCCTCATTCATGCTAGGCAAGTGCACTGCCACTGAGCTACAGCCCCAGCCCCTCATTCTACTATCTTTCTAAAATAATTGCTCAATATTGAAAGCTCAGCTATGCTGGTGGCTTGTGTATAGTTTGTGAAATTTGAGACATTCTGAATTCAATCGCGATCTGACAATGGAGAGACTTTTCACTTGGTGGATCAAATTTATTCTTAAGCTCTTGAACAAATTCACTGTAAGTGCTATCGAGGCAATGTTTATGAAGGGATTTGGATCCCAGGACAATTTCTTTTAACAGAAGGGGTAAATTGCCCTGTTTCCCAGTTAAGGCATCCAAGGAGCTTAATCGAGAGAATTGTCTTCCCCTGTGTTACTCTTTGAACTCTTAAGCTGAAGTAAGTGGTCTCTCTTCTGTCCCCTTGTGGACCATTGTTAATGCAGCCAGCCTTGCTCATAGAAAAGAAAAACCAAGCTTTTTTATACCCTGAGTCAGAATGTATATTTTCTACAGAAAATGTTTCAAAGGAGGACAGAGTTGGAATACTGCTTACTCAGGGTGTGGTTCTGAAGTATTATAGGTTAAAAAATGTTTTTTAAAGCTGACTTGGGAATTCAGCTGTCATTGAGAACTTTGGATCTATAGAAAAATGTAGTGACAAGCGCGGTGGCGCAAGCCTGTAATCCCAGCACTTAGGGAGGCTGAGACAGGAGAATCGCGAGTTCAAAGCCAGCCTCAGCAATGGCGAGGCGCTAAGCAACTCAGTGAGACCCTGTCTCTACATAAAACACAAAATAGAGCTGGGGATGTGGCTCAGTGGTCAAGTGCCCCTGAGTTCAATCCCCAGTACCGAAAAAAAAGAAAAGAAAAATGTAGTGACAGAACTAAGTTCATATGCTGAATCTGGGCTACTAAAGGACTCGAATTTTTTAAAAAACTTATTTAGTATTATTTCTAGCTTTTATACTATATTTCATTTTTTGAATAAGAGCTTTAGTAGCAATAATAAATTAGAAGACAATTTAGGAGTTTTGTAAAAATCTTGGCTACCATGCTGATACTGGTACATTAATTTGTGGCTAGAACTCCTGACAACACAGCAAGAAAAATTCTATAAATGTTTAAGCACATCTATATTTGTATTTCAGTGATCTACTGATGATAAATCATTCTGTCAGTTGCATAGTAACTTTTAAGTTCAACCTTCCTAATCCCTAATTTGCCAAAGTGTTATAAAACCAAACTACTCAGCAGTGAGGAAAATAGAAACTTCGACAGATACTATTATAATAAGTTTAAAACTTCTCAAAATTATGCTGCAAAACTCAGAATTTGTTTCATCAAAGAGAACTTCTCATACAGACTGAGTGTTATTGGCAGAGATGTATTCTGTATTTCACTGGTTTCAGGAGTTCCTATGAAAGAGCTTGATTTTGCTGATCAGAAGCCTTTGCTGGCATCAGCAAAGTCCAAGGATGGTAGAAGAGGTTAATAGGCTCTTTATTTTCTTCTGACTGTATGCAAACTGTGATCTATATATTGATGTATAGGAGTGTTTTAAAATCTAGATGAAAATAAAAAAGTATGTTTTATATATCAAAATCTACAGACCAAAAATTTTGGTGATTCACTATATATTTTTTTTTAAGAAGAAAATTTGAATTGTTTGCTTTGATGGGTACAAGTGTGAGGGTCCTTGTGTTCTTGAGTTACCTGAAATTTTGCAGGCACAGGGACCAGCTCATTGATTTTTATATTGTAACTGATAGTGGTCATATACTACACAGGAAGCTTCAAGATAGTTGCTGATTTTTATTTGCAGTTCTATTCCTCTCAGTTATTGAAAAACATAGTTGATTGTAAAAAACACAGAATTAAAGTAGAAGAAATTCGAGGTCTATCCAAATAAATACTAATAGAATTGTTGGTTTGCCTAAAATCATAAAAAAGTCAGAAAATTAGAACTACCCATTAATTCTTGATGATAACAGTTGTAAAATACAGTGGCATAAATGACATTTTTTTTTTTTTTGGTACTAGGGATTGCACCCAGGGTGCCTAACCACTGAGCCACATCCTCAGCAATTTTTTATTTTTTGTTTTGAGATAGGGTCTCGCTAG
>PVHX01028347.1:0-18225 GCA_004024805.1 Geosciurus inauris | reverse complement strand
AGGACCTTTCCAGAATACTCTAGACAGGACATTTATGCTGGATTATTTTGGCTATTAATTTGGGGTGGGGAGAAAGGTAAGCCACAGGATGTTATCTGCTGGGACAGAGTGAAAGTAAGGTGAGAATTTTTAAATTGGGAAAAAATAAAATAAATACATCATTATGAAATGACATATTTGTGTGATCTGGGTCCAAAAGAGGAAAACATATAAAATAAAACAGGCATTCATTTAACATTTATGGGAAGATACTTCTCAGATTGGTCTGTCTCACCAATGGCCAAGAGCTTCTCCTTTAAACCTCAAGAGGAGGGCCCGCTTTCTAAATGTGCACCTGTGCAGTTAGAAGGGCTCAGAGAAGTGTCTGCCCTTGGGTGAATGCTCTGCTGATGCTCTCTTGAAAAGTCTGTAATTTTGAACACAAGGCCCTCTATTTTCATTTTTCACTGGGTCCCACAAATGATGTAGCCAGTTCTAGTTAAGAGACTGAGGTTTTGACAGAAATTTTTTCTTTTCTTTTTTCTTTTTCTTTATTTTTTGGTATCATGGGTTGAACCCAGGCTTATTTAACCACTGAGTCACAACCCTAGCCATTTTTTTTTTAATTTTTTTTATTTTGAGACAGGCTCTCACCGAGTTTCTTAGGGCCTCACTAAATTGCTAAAGCAGGTTTTGAAATGGGGATCCTCATGCCTCAGCCTCCTGAGGCGTGCGCCACCAAGCTAGGCTCTTCTTCCTCTTTTGAAAGTGATTAATCTTAGGATTATAAAAAAGTACCCCAAACTTTGGACTGTGATGTATATTTTCTATAAAACAAAACTAGAAACGCATGGAAAGGTAGTAACAGATGAAACATAACTGATAAAACTAAAGGGATTCTTTTAAATACTTTTATGATGGAGTTAATATCTTTTCTTTAGCAGCAGATAATTATGTATTGAGAATTAGGATTTCTCAAAATGATGAGTTGAAAACCTTGTGTCATTTCAACTGCATAGGGTAAGCAATGGTTCTTTCCAGGTTGACAGAATGGCTGTGAATGAATAATCCAGGGAGTGCCATGCAGGTAAAGAGGTTGCTTTTCTTGTAAATATGTCTGCATACTAACTCAGAAACTTCAGAGAGAGCGTGATTTCAGTAGGAGGCCCTGAGTGAGTCCTGGGTGCCCCTTGTTGCCTGGTGCCTGCAAGTTCTTTCCTGGCGGGTCCTCCTACTGTCCCCTGGTAAAGCTTTCTTTATCAGACTCCCCATTACTTCCTGTTTCTAGTAGGGTGGTTTGACAAAATACTTAAAGAAGGAAATTGAAAAGCTGTTTGTATATATTTGCATTTTGCATCTTATTACTATATTAGGATAATAATAGAGAAAACATTTGTTGAGATTATTTTAAAAGTTGATTTAGATTATCCTTCATAGACAAGCTCTGCTGAATGTACACATAAAAGAACACCAGTCCTTTATAATAAACATAGGAACTTTTAGGGAAAAATTTCTCTTCCTCCTAGACTCAAATTATAAATATTATGTTTGGAATTTGAGTAATAATCATATGGCTGCTTTCCACTTCTGCTCCACCCTGATCTTTTCTCTTCCAGCCTCCAAGAATACTGAATTTGGTTCTACATGGGTTTACTTATCACTCATGCATTAGTGAAACAAAGGAAAGTATTGAGTACCTGCTAAATGTTAGGTAAAGGTTGGGAGGTGGGAAGGATTTCTTTTACTATGTTATCATAATTTGTTTTGAGCAGTTCCCTGGGAGTTTTATGTGTGTGTGGTTGTGGTTGTGGTGATGCTGAGGAATTTTGAGGATAGGAATATGTCTTATTTGTATTGGGTGTCAGATGTAGAGTAAACTGCATCACACCTTCCTGGGTTTTTTTTTCCAATTCAGTTTGGAAGAAAAGCAAAATTATAGTTCAGCTTACATGCATAATTGAACCCAAAGATACTGAAACCAGAGTTTTGAAAATGAGACTAGACCCTCCACTTCACCAGTTTCCTCTAGGTTCTTGTCTGGCAAATTTTAAAGAATAAAATCCACGGACAATCACGGAAGGGCAGAGTAAATGGAGCAAGATTTATTTATGTGATGAGAGAGAGAAAACTCCCACCATTGGAGGAAGGGGCCTGATAGCAGAAAAACCCATTTTGGTGTGCTAGCTTAGGAGTGAGCTCATGTGTGGTTCTGGGTAGAGCATAGAGCAAAATCTATGTAAAACAGGCATTGGAAAAAGTATCAAAGCTATCTAGCCTTCCTTTAACTTCCATCCGGGTTCACCCCCACCTTCTGGTTTCCCACCTCTGGTACAAAAGAGTGGACTGGAGATGAGCCTCAAGGTCTTTTACACTTGAAATCAGCCTTGATGGTGCTCATCAGTATGAGGATGGCCCCCAGGTGTGGTTCCTGCATTTGAACAAGACCTCAGTTGGGACCCATCTGCTCTGATTGAGGACCTTTCATTAATCTTATTCATTCAGCATATAGCCCTGAAGAACCCCAAGGATGTGAGTTAAGAAGAGAAAAGGTTGACCTAGACACAGACATATACATATATTATACATATAATTACATATATATACATATAATATATAATATACATATATATACATATAATATGTAATACATATATTATACATATAATAAGGTGGGTGAATGTGCTAGGTGATTGAGTCCACAAGAAGAATGCGGCAGAGCCTGGATGCTAAGAAAAAAAGAAAGAAAAATAGTCTCTCAGGAGACAGAAAATACAAGCATCTAAGGTGAAAGACTCTGAAGTTTAGAAGGAAAGTTCTAGCTGGGAAAGTGAAAGAGTGCTTCAGAGTTCAATGGAAAAATAAATACACTGTAATAATGTGGCTACACTATAGTCAAACAGAGAGAGAGCATGGCCTCTCCAGGCTGGTTGGTGTGAAGATGAAGGGAAAGAGCCTAGGGTGTGATGCTCCTTTTGCCAAAGATCTTAGAAAGCCCCAAGTCATGCCAGAGCAGAAGAAACAGATAAAATAAGAAGCCGTAGAATCACTAATGTCATTGAAAAAAAAAAATCACGTAGTCATTGAACCTTTGGCTTTGAGAGGTCTAAAGAACTATTCACTAGTGTTCTCACTGAATCACCTGTGAACTTGAGATTCAAACATCCCCACCTTTCTTGGTGAATGTTTTAGAAATTCAAAAGAGGTGAGTTTAGCAGAAGTTCCTAGTGCACGTTTTAGTCCCTGACAACTATCCCATTCTGCTGTATTTCCTCTCAAGTTTCTATAAGCTATTTAATTATTTGTCCAGCAACTTGAAATTTACTGTCCTGCTGTTTGCAAAATATCTCTCTTCTCCCTCTCCTCTTAAAAATTGGGACCTTGGCCTGTGTCTTCAGTACTTGTCACATTCTCCAGGACTGCTCAGATCATCACAGTTCCAGTCCTCCCTGCTTCGGTGAACTAGGTAAGAGTCATCTGGGCTGGAGACAGGAACTCATATAAAGCAGCTAGATGCTCCCTTCTGGGGCTTCCATTCTTAGTTTGAAGATCATTCTCACTGATAGAGAAGATAGGAGCAAAGAAATGAGAACAGTTTCTGCTCTCTCTTACTGTCATCTGCTAATACCATAAAATCTGCCCCGAGGGGGTGTGAATCATTTCTGGTGTTTGCTCTAAACATACATTAACAATTCCTCTTGTCCTCTGCTGTTTTTCTCAAGCTTGAGCTTATTCTTACATGTAACCCCTCCAGACATGACTGGTTTTGTCCAGTCCTCTTTGGTACTGGTTTTAGATTAAGTGCTCCCTGCCCCCTTTAATCTCTTGCATTCTGACTCATTTATAGAGTTTGAAGTTCTGTTGTCAACATTTTATTGTTGAAAGGCTTACTTCCCCCTTCAGCCACCTCCCTGCCCCCTTATACTCTGGTCTTGGGACCTTATCATTCTTTCCTTTCGAAATTTGTGTGCCCTAATGCTTGGAAAGTGTGGTCTATGGCACAGCTTGCTTAAAAAAGGGCAAACATTTCTGAGTCTTCCCTAGACCTATGGAATCAGAATCTCTGGGGATGGTTCTTGGGAAGAACCATAGTAAGTTCACTATGTTCAGAAAGGCCCTCCCCAGCATTTCTTTCTCTCTTATGACACTTTCTCTCAATGTTTCTGTTATTGGTCCAGAGTAATAGATCCTCTTCATCATTCTCTCTTGGTTTTAGTCAGTTTTTTTTTTTTTGCTGGTGTGACTAAAAGACTGGACCAGAACAATTATAGAAACGGAAAAGTTTGAGGGCTCACAGTTTCAGAAGTCTCAAGACAGCCAGCTCCATTTCTCGGGGCTTGAGGGGAGGCAGAACATATCAGCAGAAGAGTGTGGCGGAGGAAAGCAGCTCACATGAAAATCAGATTTGGTATGGATTTCAGTGAATTTGGGCATCTTCTTATATACTCATTATAACCCTTATTACTTCTCATTATGTAAATTCTTTATTTGTATACTTTGTCCATTTTTTCTTGGCTTTCTTGTTTATTGAAGGGGGAGATTCTTTTCCTTATCAGTTTGCAGTGTTATCAAATTTGTCAGTACTGTAACATATAAAACAGGGATCCTTAATTCTCCAACAGTCAAACCTACCATATTATTTTCATTACAGGTAGTTACAGTTTGGGCTTTTGGGGTCTTGAGAAATCTTTTTTTTTTCCCTCTCTCTCTGTCCTAGGTCACAAAAATATTTTCCTACATATTCTTCTGTGTGATAGGCTGACCTTTCATGTTTTGTTTCTTGATCTCTTTGCATTCCATTTGATATCTAGTATAATAGAGGGATGTAGAAATCCAGCTTTATTTTTTCTTAATATAATAACATTTTTCCAACACCAACCATCAAACATGTTTATTCCCCATATACAGTGGTGCCCTGGGAAGGCCACAAGTACACTGGTCGGGAGTGGGAACCCTGGGGACCAACTACATAGGCCTGAATCCCAGTTCTGCCACACACCGGCTTTGTGGCAACTGGTAACCACCACTCCATACCTTTCCAAGTCTCAGTGGGTGGTTTAGAGGAGGAAAGGCTGTGGTCTGTGTTACAGATGCATCGAGAGCACGCAATCTTATTTATTGATCAAATTCTTCTCTCTATGTAAGGATGTATTGCCTGCTCACTTTTCTCTACATAATTTCATCAGTGTCTTTATTTTTTCTTATGCCAGTATTCATGATACCATGCCTTCCTAATATATCTTATTTTCTTTCTTCATTCCTTTCTCTTCCCTTCTTTCTTCACATCCCAACCTAGAGTCACCTCCTCAATTTTGCAGATTGAAAAAGTTGATTTTTGTCCATGTTTCCTGAGTTGAATGTAATTTGAAGGATTAGTACAGGGAAGGGAAAAGGTCTTGGAGGAAATGAACACATAAAGGATATTGACAGTGAAATTTATTAATTTAGAATAAGATATACAGCTGCTAAGCAGACCTGGGTACTTAGTTTTGTTGAGTACATGTATATTGTTTTTGGCAAGAGAATATACTTAGAAAACCATTTTAAAGACAGGAACTCATGGGATGGGAGTGAGTGGATGGAAAATCAAAAATCACACCATACAGCTGGAAACATGGTGGAGCTATACTTACCTGCCAAGGATGGAGAAAAGCTGTAGAGCTACCTAGGTCACCCCCTCCACTAGACAGATAGTGCTGAGGACATGCTGAGAAATTTCTTTACCTACCCACCTCTGCTCCCACCCTTCCATATAGGTTCTGCGTAATACTTTATTTCTAACACATTCTCTATCCATATTTATCAATACCATTGATTAAGCCTAAAGCCTCTTCCTATATTCCAGCCATGTCTTGATCCAATTTATAAACCCTGGGTTTCATCTTGCCCCTTAAGGTAACATCTTTAAATGGTCACATTTGTAGCATCAAAATTTATTTTCAAATATTCTTGCTAGAAGAAGCTAGTGATAATGAAAAGTAGTCACTGATGATTCAGATTTTTTTTTTTTTTTTTTTGGTACCATGTATTGAACCCAGGGACACTCAACCACCAGGCCACATCCCCATCCATTTTTTGTATTTTTATTAGAGAGAGGGTCTCATTGTGTTGCTTAGGACCTCACTAAGTTTCTGAAGCTGGGTTTGAACTCACAATCCTCCCAAGTCACTGAGATTACAGGCATGCACCACCGTGCCCAGCTCCTGATTCAGATATTTTATATCAATTGTTTTCCTAACTTGACACACAAAATTGAGTCACAGTGTTAAACAGAGGTATTATTATACAATTAATGTCAGAACAAAATAATAGCCTGCTTTATTTGGACTTTTTGTGTTTCCATTGGACTTATAGATATTTATTTCTATTGTTGTATCATAACTTACTTTGACTTCATGTTCAATAGTTTCTGCAACAAATTTACAGTTAAATAACATTATATGTCTTGTCTCAATCAGTCATACTGCTGTAATTCAGGTAAACAGACAATAATGAAGTAGGCAGGGCACAAAATATGTGCTCTGCTCCTCAGAGGGCATCATGAAGGGTCCACATTACAAATGAAAATGCTTCAGCCCCCTTTTCTTATTTGAATATGAATCTGAATCTAGAAATGTCTAATCACCTAGGTGGTCTCATAGAACCAGGGCCTGTCATTTTAATCCTATCAGCACCTTTCCGTTACATATCCGCTTTTAACTTATCATAGTGGTCACCTTCATTAGCTCACACCAGCTAGTTTTTATGACATAAATTCCATAAGACTGCTAAGAATGAGTTGTTATTTTATTTTGACAATGAAGAAATGGAGGGCAGAGGGGGAATTCATGGCCTGCCTCCAGGTGCACAGAGCTGGAGTTAGAAGCCCGCTCTCCTTTCTTCTGCCCTTCCACTGTATTCTACATTCCTGATGATGGAGCTCTTATCTCAGAAAACCCTGTGGTTCCCAAGCACAGCAGAGCCACACTCATGACAGTGTCAGAAGGCCTAGATCAGCCTTCCTCACAGACACATGTAGGTGATTTAGGTGTCCACCAAGTACTGTGACGGGGCAGTCAGGAAGTCTCTCTGTCCCTCATCAAAGCAGTGGCTCTGCATACCCCACAGGGCCCCACCTTTGCAGCGGCGCACTGAAGGGTACTGTCACAATGCCACGTTCTTTAACAACTCAAGCACAGGAAGACAGCAGCACCAACTAACAGCACAACTCTTGTTATGCTATAAGATTATTTTAAGCCCAGATGGGATTTTAGGGACTGGCAATCAGGAAAAATCTAACAAATCAGGGCATCTGTGTTAGTCGGCTTTTCACTGCTGTGACGGAACACCTGACAACAACAACTTAGAGGATGAATAATTAATTTTGACTCATAGATTCAGAGGCTCAGTCAATGGTCAACCAGGTCCTTTGCTCTTGGTCCAAGACGAGGCACAACATCATGGCAGAAGGGCTTGATGGAAGAAAGCTGCTGAGCTCATGGCAGCCAGGAAGCAGAGAGGGGAGCCAGGGACAAAATAGAATTCCCCAGGGCATGACCCTAGTGACTTTCTTCCTCCCACCACTCCCCACCCGCCTACAGTTACCACCCAGCTATCCATTCAAATTATTAATCCATCAAATGGAGTAATTTACTGATTTGGTTATTGCTCTCATAATCTAATCATTTCACCTCTGAATATTTCTGTATTGCCTAACGTAAGTTCTTTAGGGGACACCACGTACCCTAATCATAATGGTATCACAAAATTTCCAAAACACAAAACTGTCCCCAGAATAGCAAGCATAGTGGGAGGCCTAGATTGGAAGTTCACGGCAGCAGGAATGTGAGCGAGGAGAGGAGAAGGGCCTTGCCATTTTATGATCATTCTAAGGCTGGTCTCATTATATACCAGGATCTACTGAAATAAAAAGAGGAACATAAGGGTCAACATATTGAGAGACCTAAGACAGATAAAGCTTTTAGCATAGTACCTAATATGCAGTAAATCTTCAATAAACATTTGCTATACATATCTTTTTGCAAGTAAGAAAGCAAGGCAGATGGATATAATTGTTTAAGACCAGAAGAGAAATTAGAATTCACCCCCAAAGAAAACACACATGAAAAGACTGAGGAACAAACTGTACCTCTTTCCTGGGGCCTCTTCCTCCCATCTGCCAGCCCCAGGTGTAAACACAGCATAGGCACTGAGAAGCCTGGGGACAGGAGGATTGCCCCTTCAAATGCATCTGTCAGTTCTATAGTGAAGTCAAAATAAGGAATGCTTAGGGAACCTCAGTCGTGCTTGAGTAAGAAGATAAGGAAGGGTATTTTGCATTTGAACATTGACTTTTCTCCGGGAGTTAAAACACTTGCAGGCATTCAAAGCTAAATAAGCTAAACTTGGGATGAAGCTTCAAGGTTCTAAAGTCCCCTAGGCTGGTGATTTCCTGTATGAACTTCCTAGAGATCCATTCATTCTCAGGATCTCCTCCTCTTCCCTTTCTTTTTTTGTTAGTCATGACGTAAATAAGAGACCTGGTGTTCCCCAGTGTACTGTTTTCTTTGTCCCCTATTGTTGGAGTTTAGAAATACCATCTGAGTCCTCCTTGTCGCAGGTGACAAACAGCATTTGGTTTGCATTTTGATGCAGTCAGTTTCTCAAGCTCCAGCCTTTCAAGCGAGGTTGGAGGGGGCTGGTAATCTCCCAGACTTTAATCCTCACTGTCTTTTATTTGTGTGGGAGCTCAAGGCATTAGTCCTCTCAAAATTGCAAAGACTCATTTTGTTCACATCTCTTGACTATCACATTACAAGGCCAAGTGTGATTTTCATTGTCAACTCGAGTATGCTTAAATGAAGCGTGTGGATGCCTCAAGAGGGGCCACAGATTCCCTCAACACTTAACAGGGCTCTGGTAACGAAGACACTTAGCAGCTAGGTAAGAATGTCAAGTACTGTGGCGACAGAGACAAAACCTGCAATTAGCTTAACTGCAATACCTGCTCACATGCAATCATTTCTCAAGAAGCACCCAGGTTGCTCACTCCATGGATAGTTTGTAGGTCTTTTTCACCCCAAAGCTGCTCCTAGAAAATCCTCTGTAGTTCAGCAGGTTGTGACATTTGAATTACTTTCCAGATAGTCCCTACTTCCTATTTCCTCTGCCTTCCAAGTATCACATCTGTTTTTTCCCAAAGAACATTTTTTTTCCCCTTCAGTCTACAGGAAAGGAAACAAAAATTAACAAACAAACAAAAAAAAAAACCTCCAGATCATACAAAATACTTATCTTAATGATAGTTTGCTTCCATTAATGTGTCTTCTTTGGGGACTTAATCTGTGTGCCCAGGTGTGTGAGAGACAACAGCTGACATTTATCTCTGTAGAAGGAAGACATTCCAGGCACAGTGTGTTGTTACTCGTGTCATTTATCATTTTCCTTTTATTCATCACACTGATATATTTAAGATAGGCTGTAGATGAATCAATTAATAAACTCTGGTTGAAGAAAAACAACGCTTGACGGTGCTTTGCAGGAGGCTCATGCAGTCGTGTTTGAAGTAGGATCCATTCAGCTGCTTTGGAGAACAGTAGAGGTACAATGAGTGCATATGACAGTCTACTTTTGTATCCAGAGGAAGAAGGTCGGCGACAAAATCATTCACAGCAAGAGACGATCTGTCCGTTATCTCCCCCTCCCCATCCACCCAGTTATAATTGTGTTGGCTGAAACTAAGAATCTTTTAAAGTCCTGTTTTTATTTCCTCATTATATTCATCTCAGGAAACATTAAAATTGGTCTTACAATCCTAAGCACCCATACACTGATAGCCCCTAGGTTTTTGTTTGGAGGAGTTATAATTTTTAATTTTTTCTGAATAACTTCCGTAGACTAACGATCAAGTGCTGACTTAACTCTTCAGTTTGCCGCGCAGTACTGAAATGGGCAGAGGTAAGCAGTTCCCTACTTATGTGCAATGACAACATCATGCTCTGTTCTGTCATTATCACAGCAGCTTATATTTATGAAGTGTCTTTTTCTGATGAGTTTAAAAGATTCTGTAATTCACTGCATTTTACGTATGGGAACCCAGAGGAACAGAAGTGTCACACTGTGGCTGAGGGGCAGAGCTAATGCCAGAACATAGCTCTCTTAACTTCCAGGTTATTGCTTTATCTTATCATGCTACCTGTCAGCATACAGATGACACTCAAATCTGTCTGCTCTCTATCCTAAATTGACACTTTTTTTTTTTTTCTAACTGTGACTAAACCTCAGGGGACAGATGCAACCAGGATATCCTGTACTCTGTCACCAGCCATCTGAATTCTATAGCCTTTGAAATTGTGTCTCTGCACCTGGGGGCATTTGATGTGCCCCTGAGGCCATATGATTTCCTGCTAATAACTGGTTGATGCTGTGCTTCCAGAGGGGTCCTTGGCAATAATTACACCTGGTTTTTAGTTCTGCCAGGAGTCCCATAAGGGTCCCCAGTTGGAATCATCACACTGAAATCTGGGAAGCTGGTTCCACAAAGCCAAGCCCCTTCTCTATAGTGAACATCCCCAACATCTTTGTACCAACAAGCCTGTGCTCTTACAAAGTATCTTCCTGGTGGAAGAAGTGACTTCTAGAAATATACTCTCTGCCTCTCAAAACTTTATGCTTTGCATCTTCATGAATGATTGAAGCTATGTAAAACTATAAAATCTGGGTACCTTTAAATGGAGTGCAGCAAGATAACCAATGATTTCTAAGTCATTTAGGACCTACAATCTTCAAATTTGAAGATGCGAGCTTCACTTACATAAGAGAAGAAAGAGCTAAGAAGAAATATAGTGCTCCCTGGCAAGTGATGCTGGTGTGATGAGGTACTTTGCTTAGTGTGGTGGTCAGGGGTCTCCATCCTCTAAATGAGGCCAAGAGAGTGGAAGGAAGTAGACTTAAACTAAAGCATGCAGGCTTTAAGTGAGATAAAAGAAAGAATTTCCTGACAATAAGGTTCTTAAACCCTGGAATGAGTTATCAAGAGCAGTTTTGGAATCTTCTTATCTAGAGACCTTTAAAAACAGTGTAGATTCCCATCTGTCTGAGATGGTTTAGAACAGATGGCCCTAAAAGCTTCTTGGTGGATTAGATTATCTTTTAAGTTTCTTCCTAGCCCTATGATAAACAAGGGGAGTTGGAAGTATTAGTAAATGGCCAATCAGTAAACACTGTAACAGCAAAAACCACCCTGGGCCTGCAGATAACCACCTTCCTCCTTAGCTGTATGAGCGGGCTTTTCCCAGGCCCACCTAGAAGATTTTGGGAACCCAGCATTTCTCCCAATTTGTTGGTCTGCCATATATTTTTATGTGGTGTCTTTTTATGTTGAGTGTTTGAGTTTAGGTAGTTAAATCTATAGATCCTTTCCTTTTTTTATTCCTTTGTTTGTTTGGGTGTTAAAACTTTTACAATTAAATTATTTTAGTTTTGTGAACTTATTCATACATAAGGATGGTCACTGTGGTATTTATCTACATTAGCAAAAAAATGGGAAATAATCTAAATATTCAACATGAAGGGACTTGCCACAGTAAAGATGATACATCCATGCGATGAAATACAGTAGAGCTATTACAATTTAAAACTTGGAAGAACATTTGATTACCTTGAGAAATGCATTAAATGAGGGAGAAAGTAGCATACAAACTTACATCCATGGCATGGGTCCAAATGTTTTGATATAGAATATTAAAATATGGGGATTGAATATACCAATACTTGTGAGATATCAGTGGCAGAAAACAAGGGGATTTATATTTTCACTTGAGGCTTTTTTGAGTCACAATTTTTATAGTGCATATGACTATATTTCAAGCACCATCACTGTCCTATGTTTAATACTCTCTCTAATATTTTAAGGTATCTGCAGAACGTGAGATTCTCAGGCATGCCCAAGCCCTTAGACAGGCCTTGTGTCTACTTTGTCATGCAGATTATGTACCTGTTCTCAATTCAGGGGAGAAAAAAAACAACCCATAACTTTGACGAGCTCTCATAACTCTCCTCTATCACTTGTCTTACCCAGACGTTCGTGTCCCTCATAGCCCATATTTCAGTTCTGTCTCCTGGCAGAACACTAAAATGTAAGCTCCCTCCTTGTTAAGCTTAATGGGACTCCATTGCATATTTCAAGTTTAGATAGAATTTTACCTACTGAACACTTACTTGCCCTCTTTTCAATAGAAGCAACAGAAATTATTTGGTTTAAAGGTACTATCAAAGAGCTTAAGAGTGTCTATTCCCAGGATGGTGTGAAATATATTAGTGATAATGTGCACAGCACATGCTGAAATTTATTATGGACAAATTGTGAGTTTGTATTTTACTCAATATCCAGTTCTTAGCCATGCCTGCTGCTATCCAGCCTCTACTCACATTACCCTCCTATTTCAGAAATGTATTTTCTCTCCCTAAAACTAGCATCCTGGACTCCTGATTCATCTCCCCATGCCCAACATCTTTCTCCTGTCCTCCCTCCTCCTGCCATCAGCAAGAATGATGTCATCATCCTCCAGCAGGTCCCGTTCACACATAGGATGAGATGCAAAGAATTCTTTTTTGAACACATATTAATTGTGCAAATTAGTGAATTTACTGTGGTATTTCCATGAGATATAAATTCTTTAGATAGGCTATGAACCTCAAGTTCTGGTTCTTGTCTTCATGTCTCTCCACTTCCTGAATTTATTCTCTAGATATAAATTCTGTTTCTTTTATTTGGAAGTATCCTTTGAAACAAAAGTTGAAGAACAAAGCCTTCTTATTTCTCAAGACCCAAATAAAGTCACTCATTCTGCTCCATCCTATGAAGGATTCTTCAGCTTACTCATTAAGCCCTAAGTACTCCTACATCCCCTGTTATAGACAATTGCCATTAAAATTGCAAAATAAAACTTTCTCCATATGGGGCAATGATCTGTCGAAGGGCTTAACTTTTACATCCTCACTACTTGTACAGAACCAGGAACATATTCGCTAAGAAGTAAGATTTTTTTTGTTGAGTTCACATGTTAACTAATAAAATGGGCTACAATAAAATAGAAATTATATAGCTTTAAAATAAACAGGCAAGCAGTTGCGTGTCCAAAGCAAATAACATTAGTATGTCAAGGAGGTATTTGGACTACCATGTTGACTGCAGCATTATTCACAGTAGCCAAGTAATGAAATCAACCTGAGTGTCCATCAACTGACGAATGGATAAAGAAAATGTAGTGTTTGTAAATGGAATACTATTCAGCTATAAAAAGAATAATCCTGTCATTTCTGATTACATGATGAACCTGGAGAACATTCTAAATGAAATAAGAGAGGCACAGAAAGACAAAGACCACATGATCTCACCCACACATGTAATTTTAAAATTTTGGAGGTATTGGTCAAAGGATATATAATTATAGATAAGAGGAATAAGTTCAGATGTACAGTATGGTGACAGTCATTAATGATGACATATTATATTCCAAAACAATGCTGAGTAGATATTAGGGTGTTCTCGCCATAAAAATGATCAGTTTTTGAGGTAATGTGTTTGTTCATTAACTGGATTTAACCATAACATCCATATTCTTCAAAATTTCAATGTTGTATACAATAAGCACATAGAGTTTTATCTGTCAGTTTAAAATAAATAAAAATGAACAAGTAGATAATAAAGCTCTGGTCATCAGCTAGCAGCAGACTTTGTCCCCTGAGCCCTTCCCTGCTGGACTGCTCCCAAGAACATCTTTTTCTCGATACCCCAAGGACGTGCCTTCAGAGTGACATGGGGACCTTTGCAAACAAAGGAAGGTCCATAGGGAGAAGAAGGCGGAAGGCAGTCATTTCTCACCTTGCTCACTCATTGTCTTAATGATGTTACTGGTGAAAATAGAGTTAGATGTTGTTTGCTACAGGAGCAACTCCCAAATTCATTTTTTTAAAAAGTGAAGGTCACCATAAGGCAATCAAGTTTGTATTTCACCAAGTAAAAGCATACATAAACAAAAGCCCTCATCTGCTGGAAGCCTTCTTTTGTAAAGTAAAGCACATCGAAGTAGTAACAGAACAGAACAGATGTAAATGCAGAATGCAGCAGGGAGCTTTCAATTGAACAAATGTAGCAAGATTCTCATGAAGTGAAGTAGTATTTATTTCTCCCCGTGTTGCTGTTTGGTGAACACATGTGGTGGACCAGCTCAGGGTAACAGGAGATGTGTGCCACTCCTGAGGACCGAGGGATGGGCCTGCAAGCAGCAGGACAGTCACAGGGCTGGGCCAGCAGAGTTCCTCCCTCTCCTCTTACCTGACCTTATGGAATCACCAGTCAGCATCCGGTCCTCCTCCTATCACTTCCACCGCTAAAAATCACTCTTGGAATTGAGCAGGAGGAAATCTATATCTTGAAAGCTGAATTTGAGCTGTTACTTAAGAATTTCCATAAGTATTGACAGATGACAGTAGCACTTTTAACTTTAAGGAAAAGAGCACT
Source organism: Geosciurus inauris (assembly GCA_004024805.1). Classification (NCBI taxonomy): domain Eukaryota; kingdom Metazoa; phylum Chordata; class Mammalia; order Rodentia; family Sciuridae; genus Geosciurus; species Geosciurus inauris. The sequence goes on along the minus strand of PVHX01028347.1, from coordinate 3,746 downwards.
TAAGGTGTATTCTGTCATCTTGGTTACTTACTGAACTCTCTCGATGGCAGAGTGGGTGGTAAGGTAATGTTTGCATTGGCATGGCAGCCATTAACTTAAAAATAGTTGTGCCTGCATGTGGTTTGTCGCTTCTTGCTGTTGGCTTGTGGGTGGTCTGCAGTCTACATTTTTTGTGCATGTCATTTCAACCACAAGTACCCCCAGAGGGGCAACCATGGGCACCTGGGTATAGCTAAAGTCCCAACACTTGTGCTATTGCCTGGCTTTTGTTGGCACCATATCCCACCAACATCTAGTGCTTGGCATCCTTAGACCCAGATCAGTGTTCTGGTCATTTTTGTTATAATAATTGAAAATCATCTCAGAAGTAGGAATCTAACCCATTGCTCTCCTACCAAAGTTTCATTGTTTTAAGAGAGAAATGAATATTCTATTTTAATATCACTAACATGACACTATTTAAAAATGTCGGTGAAGTTACAAATAGTACATTCAACATGGCAATGTAAATTTTTGGTTTTGATTTGTTTGCTTGTTTTTGTGCTAGAAATTGAACCCAGGGCCTTGTGTGTACTAAGCAGGCACTCTACCACTGAGCTACACCTCAGCCCCTTCTACAGAGCGAAATATAAATAAACTTGTTCTACATGGGGTACTTTCTCTGGTGGTTAAATTTATTAAATATGGTAGGTATAGGGCTGGGAATGTAGCTGTATGGTAGTTCACTTGCCTAGTGTGTGTGAGGCCTGCGTTTTATCCCTAGTACAGGCAAATAAATAAATGAGACAGGTGGACGCATTCTTCTGAGTTTTGAATTAGAATCTATAAAATTCAAAACCATCTTAGAACTAGAATATGTTTATGTTCATCAATTGCTCACTATGATGGTGGGAAATTAGGAAATTAGCGTCTGAGGCTGGAGAATTTTATGATTGGTGTACATATTCATACACTACAAGATTAGTCTCCAGGGAAAATAACTTGTAGTCAGAGCATCAACTTTTGCAATTTTTTCCTTTGAAGATCCTAGACATTGCCTTATCAAAAGCTTAAACTTGGAACTATGGTTGTGGCTCAGTAGTAGAGCACTTGTTTAGCATGTGTGAGGCACTGGGTTTGATTCTCAGCACCCCATCAAAATAAATAAATAAAGGTATTGTGTCCATCTACAGCTAAAAACAAAAATTTTAAGAAAGCTTAAACTTCACTATAACACAGTCATTTATTAGGTGAGGGCTCTTTTTTAAGAAGATATAAACCACATGTCATACAATTCATCTGGTTGATATACAATTCACTTGTTCCCAACATATTCAGAGTTGTGAAACCACATCATCTTGCTTTTAGGATATTTTGTCATCCCCCTCAAAAAACCTGTGCCCTTTAGCAGTCACTCTCCATTTCCAGGGTTCACTCCCCAACCCTAGACAATCACTGATCTATTTCTTGTCTCTGCATATATGCCTATAAATGGATTATATACCATTTTGTCTTTTGTAACTGGCTGCATTTACTTGGTCTACTGTTTGCAAGGTTCACTCATGCTATAAGGCATCTCAGTACTTCACTCTCTTCTATTGTGAATAATATTCCATTGTATACATAGATATCATATTTTATTGACCTATTCATCTATTGGTAGACATTTGGGTTGTTTCTCCTTTTTGGTTCTTGTAAGTGATAACGCAGTCAATACTTGTGCACACTTTTTTGTCTGGATTTGCATTTTCATTTTCTTGGATATATATGTAAGAATGGAATTGCTGGGTTACATGGCAACTCTAATGTTTTACTTTTTGAATAACTACAAGTTTGTTTCCAATGTGACAGCACATTGTTACCTTCTCATCAGTAGTGTATTGAGGTTCCCATTTCTCCACATTTCACCTAAGCTTATTAATGTCTTTCTTTTGGGTTATATCCATTCTGGTGAGTTTGAAGTGCTATCACATTCTTGTTTTGATTCTCATTTCCCCAATGACTAATGATCTTGAATTTTTGTGTGTGTGTGTGCTTATTAGAAATTTGTGCATCTTTTTTGAAGAAACACCTATTTACAACCCAATCATTTAATTTTAAAACCTAATTACAAATATGAATGAATCTAAAAGGTAAGAAATCAGAATATAAGGAAAAAAAATGAGTTCTTTTAAGGTTTCTTCCCTTTTCTAATTTTTTTTGGCAGTTTAAACAATAAACATTTATTTCTCACAGTCTCAATACATATATATATTTTATATGTGAAAAATATTCTCTTTTTTCATATTTAATTTATTTATTTGTTCTATTTAGGCTTACATGATAACAGAGTGCAATTTGATTCATTGTACATAGATAGAGGATAACATATCAATTCTCTAGTTGTAAGTTGTATACAATCACAACATATATGCAGTCATACATAAAGTTAGGGCTATGATGACCATCATATTCCACCATGTTTACTGTCTCCATGCCCCCTCCCCACTTACAACCCTGTGAACAGAGTTCCACCATTGTTCCCATGACCTTCCCCACACTATGGATCAGCATCCACTTATCAACGAGTACATTAGGCATTTGGTTTTCTGAGATTGGCTTACTTCACTTAACATGATATTCTCCAACTCCATCCATTTACCTGCAAATGCCATAATTTTATTCACTTTTATTGCTGAGTAGTATTCCATTATGTATATATACCGCAGTTTCTTTATCCAGTCATCTATTGAAGGGCATCTAGGTTGGTTCCACAGTTTAGCTATTGGGAATTGAGCTGCTATAAACATTGAAGTGGCTGTGTCACTGTAGTATGCTGTTTTTAAGTCTTCTGGGTATAGACCAAGGAGTGGGATAGCAGGCTCAAATGGTGGTTCCATTCCAAGTTTTCTAAGGAATCTCCATACTGCTTTCCAGATTGGTTGTACCAATTTGCAGGTCCACCAGCAATGTATGAGTGTGCCTTTTCCCCAACAACCTCGCCAACACTTATTGTTGTTTGTATTCTTGATAATTGCCATTCTGACTGGCATGAGAAGAAATCTTAGGGTAGTTTTGATTTGCATTTCTCTGATTGCTAGAGATGTTGAACATTTTTTCATATGTCTGTTGATGGATTGTATATCTTCTGTGAAGTTTGTGTTCAGCTCTTTGACCCATTTATTGATTGGGTTGTTAGTTTTTTTGGTGTTAAGCTTTTTGAGTTCTTTATATATCCTGGAGATGAGTGCTCTATCGGATGTGTGTGGCAAAGATTTGTTACCAGAATGTCAGCTCTCTGTTCACTTCATTGATTATTTCTTTTGCTGAGAAGAAGCTTTTTAGTTTGAATCCATCCCATTTGTTGATTCTTGCTTTTACTTCTTGTGCTATAGGAGTCTTGTTAAGGAAGTATGATCCTAATCCGTCATGATGAAGATTTGGGCCTATTTTTTCTTCTATTAGGCGTTGGGTCTCTGGTCTGATTCCCAGGTCCTTGATCCACTTTGAGTTGAATTTTGTGCATGGTGAGAGATAGGGGTTTAGTTTCAATTTGCTGCATATGGATTTCCAGTTCTCCCAGCACCATTTGTTGAAGAGGCTATCTTTTCTCCAGTGTATATGTTTGGCTCCTTTATCTAGTATAAGGTAACTGTATGTAAGTGGGTTCGTCTCTGTATCTTCTATTCTATACCGTTGGTCTACATGTCTGTTTTGGTGCCAGTACCACTCTGTTTTTGTTACTATAGCTTTGTAGTATAATCTGAGGTCTGGTATTGTGATGCCTC
>PVHX01028346.1:0-18217 GCA_004024805.1 Geosciurus inauris | reverse complement strand
AGATTCAGAAACATACAAAGTGTGCAGGAGTTTAAAAGAGGAAAACTGCACATATTTCAGAAGTGAGACAGGAAAAGGTTCATAAAGGAGGTGACGCCTGAAATGGTTTCTAAGAACTTGGAAGAGGAAAAAGCCTCCTGGGAAAAGGGAATCATGTTTAAAAGTTTTACAAAGGTAGGAGAAATGTTCTCCAGAAGGCACCAGACCATTTTGATTGGAGGTTAGACATCCTGTTGGAGAGAAAGAGAAGAGAGGAAAAAGTGGGAAGGGAAACTGAGGACCTGGGCAGAAGAACTCACAGGTGGGGGGAGGAGCCTTAGCATCAGTGATGGGAAGCGGATGGGGGCAGAATGGACCAAGTTCTTGTCTGTGAAAATAGAACATGTGTCAAACATGCGAGTCGTGGTGCAGGAGTACACAAGGAAGCCGTGATCCCTGCCTCGAAGAAGGTTCTTCCTTGTGTGTGTGCCTGTGTATATGTGTGGTAGGGGAGCAGAGATGGTGCTGATCAATGAAACCAAGGTTAAGCCCAAGCCCCAGTTACTAGTGGAGGTTACCAGTGTCACAGTACTGAAAACAAAAGACAAGCCCCACACTCCACCCACACACCCCCAAAAAAGGTATCAGCTGTCAATGGATCAAGGTCCTTTCTACTTGATTTTGGTAAGTTAGAGCAGAAGACCTGAACAGCATGGCCAAAGCCATGGTGTCCTGCCATCCATCCCGTCAGGCACACTGGATGTGATAAGTGGAAACAGCCCGGCCCCGTGAACCTGCCTGGGAACAGGACAGGTAAGAACGCTGACTGGGCCCTTAGTTGGTTGGAGACAGAAGAATAATTTCACCTCAGATTCCTGCCTAGAGTATCTGAAAGATACCAAGCCACTAACACACTGCAATAAAATGTTAAATCTATTTTCATAAAATACTATGAATAAATATTCTATTTAATGCCTAATCAGGTTTTCTGAAACTGGCATCATCAAATGGCGGTGGTGGCCAGGAGGACAGGGCAGAGGGCTGGGCTAGAGGGACATTAACACTGCTCAGTGCTCACACACCTTCCCCACTTCCTCTTGCACTCTCCAATTCCAAATGTGCCTCTTTCACCCATGACAGCTGCAGAGAACACCAACCATAGCTTCCGAAGTTCAAAGATGACATTTTAGTTTTTAGCACGTAAGCATCTGTATTCATTTCCTTTCCATCATTAGAGCTGGATTAGCCTTCCTGAGCAGATGGAGACACGCGATATAGCAAGCCCTTTGAGTAAAAGGTAGCACCTAGGCTGCCTATAGAACACTATAAACCAGGACTCCCACGTCCAACCTAAGCAGTACATGAGGAACTCGTATTTCCCTTTTCACCCCACTGCCTTCTAGAACATCAACCCTGGAGATGGTAATTTAAAAAACGAAGATGTAAAAAGAAAATGGAGGAAGTAGCTTCTGGAATAAGAACTCCCTGTAAGGACATCAGGTGATTTAAAGACTGTGAAGCATTCAGCAGGAATGCAGGTGAGGGATTTAGGAAGAGGGAGACATACATATGTTTATGTTTTCATATTTTTGATCTCTCATAATACACAGATCTTATAATTCCATAGCCATTTCAGAATAATGCTACATTGGCTTTTTGTCATTGTGACCAAAATGCCTTACAAGAACAACTTAGAGGGAAAGTTTATTTGGGCTCATGTTTTCATAGTTTCAGTCCATGGTCTGCTGACTCTTGCTCTGAGGTGAGGCAGAACATCATGGCGGGACAGTATGGAGGAAGAAAGCTGCTCAGCTCAAAACGGGAAGCAGAGAGAGAGGAGCCAGGGGCAAAAATGAACCCCAAAGACAAGCCTCTAGTGATATGCTTCCTCCAGCCACACCCCACCTACCTAAAGTTAACATCTAATACAGTAATCCTTTCAAATTATTAATTCATCAAATGGATTAATCCACTGATGGGGTTATAGCCCTCATAATTCAACCATAAGCTTTCAGGGGATACCTCATACCCAAAGCATAACAAATGCCTATACCAGTGAACTTTATCTTAGATAATTTTAAAAAGGATTGACTATAGATAGGAAGAAAGGGGTGTGTATCATAATTATGTTTAAAAATGAGTGCCATTAATCACATTTTCTTTGCTTTGTCATGTTTTTTTACTTAGGGTGTTTATATTTGATAACTGTTCTCTTAAAGGATTAAACTAATAAATATGTAGATGAAAGCTACAATGCCTATATAGATCTAACATAAAAGGGATGTATAAAGCATGTTGTTTGAAGATTTGTTATTCTATTTCTCAACATCTCATGGCAAGAAAATCCACTGAGAAAGTAAGTGCAACCTGATTAATCCATTTTGGAAAAAATAAGTCACAATATAGAAGAGGGTCACATAGAATAGCCCTGCTCAGTGTGGACCTGGCTATCTCTTTGATACATAATTCTATTCTCAGAAGATTATACTTCAGGGAGGATTAGTCTCTTGTCATTTTCATAATACATTATTTTGATCTTTGATGCCTGAATTTTGTGATCAAAGTTACAACCTACAGAGCCAAAGTGGGGAGGTCCCTAATCAAGAAAAGGATGTAGGTAATGAGATTAATTTTTAGTCATCAAAGAGTAAGAACACACAGAGTGAGTATTTAATAATTATTTGAAAGAAGTATTTAATAAGTATTTGAAAGAATGGAAAGGAAAAGAAAGGATAAAATTGGTGGTATCCATTGTCAAGATTCATACACATGGCCTATGATAGTAGTGTAGAGCAATCATTTTACATTAAGATTCTAATACATGAATTCATTATATTTTGGAGATCATGCTCTGGTTTGCCACTTACCTTAACTAACAGAATCTAGTTGTGGTAAAGAAATTTTAGGGACCATCCACATGAGCCCCCATAATTTACAGAAGTAAAAAATTGAGGCTCACAGAGCTTTGATGTTACCTAAGGTCAAAACCCTTATTAACAGCAGAGCTGGGGCTAAAATTCAGATTTTCTGACATTATCTTCAATGCACAATCTGATTTTCCATTAACAAGAACCCAGAGATCAGAATCAACAGCCTTCTAATTCATTGTCTTGTCTTCTGATTCAATTTGTACCATGTAGTAACTCTTTCAAATATTTATTGAACATCTACTGTGTACCAAGTTCTGTGTGTGGCACTGAGAATGTGACATTGAATGAGACGGCCCAGGGTCTAGGGAAGGACGGCATTATCCAGGTAATCACAATTAGAAAGTCTGACTGAACGAGGGGGTTTCAGGGCAAACATTATTTCTGCTTTCTAGGTAAGAAAACTAAATTCCCCAAAAGGCTATAAACAAAGTGGAAAGCCAGAATTTAAAACTTTGATTCCAAATTCACGGCTCTTGTCATTTCACAGGTACCTTTACAATAGATAAAGGTCTTTTGTACAATGACCTTTGAAATATATAAAGGCCTTTGGTTATTAATATCAATCAGTTGCTTTTTTTAATATACAAATTATGCTGAAATCTGTTGCTTTGCCTACATAATATCTAGGCTAACTTCTGGTAATGGCCACAAGAATTTCTTTTTCAAATCTGTGTCTCCCTCAGAGAGAGTGCGGTGTGTATGTGTGTATTTGGGCAAAATATACCTCCCTCTGGCCAGAGTGCTGGTTCAGGAGTCAGCACTCAACCCCAGCTGGCCCAGCCATGGCTACCATGAAGGAGAGTCCCTCCTCTTCTGCTGGCATGAGGTAGAGAGACTCAAACCCTGGGACCCCGGGACTGTCAAGGACAAGAGCCTGCTTGAGAACAAAGCCAGCACTCAGAACAGCACAGCCAGCTGAGCCTCTAGAGGCAGCTGCACCTGAGCCTTGAAATTTCCACTTACGAAAGTAAATAAATATCTTTTTAAAATGAATTTATTTGGGGCTGGGGTTGTGGCTCAGTGGTAGAGCGCTTGCCTCATATGTGGGAGGCACTGGGTTCAATCCACAGCACCGCATAAAAATAAATGAATAAATAAACATTAATCAACAACTAAAAAAAATTTTTTTTAATGTATTCATTTAAAGCAGACCAAGTTGGGTTTTCTGACACTTTCAGCAGGAAGAATCTAAACTGGTACCCCAACTACACAAAACAACTCAGTGTTTAACAGGCACATTTTTATACATCCACAGACCCCAGATTAAGTACATAAGTAACATAGTTCATAAGTCAGGGATATTTGCTGGACTTGGTTTTTCTAGCACAGATGACTGATATAACTTGCATAAGAATAACTCAGAGTAGCTGCCTGCTAGGTGGGGAAGGATTTGTGTGTCATAAATTCTAGTCTCTCTACCTTTCCTGGTATTTTCATTCATCATTTCCAATAATTAGATTAAAGTTTGCCAAATTTGATCTGCATCAAAATCATCCAGATCACCCTAATGCTTCAACCACGCTTTGAGGACACTGACGTAGGAGCAAAGGGACTTAAGCATCTCTCCCTGCATAACTGCAAAGCCACTGCTAGAATTTAGTGTGAATATCTGATGAAGTGCATGCCAGGCTCAACAGAGTAACTTCCAAGACTGGATTTCCAGGTCCCTCTGTGCAAACAAGAACTTGTGAAGCAGAATTTAGCACTCTAGTTAAGTCTCTCATCTGGGTTTAGAACCTGCAAAGATGTAAAGAATTCTCTGCAACCTTGAGAAGAAGAGACAAGGTCTTACGTTGGTTTGAGAGCTCATCCTGTAGGGACAAGGTCCTCTGTCCTTCGTGAGGTTAAAGAGAAGGGAACTGAGAGTGTAACTCTCAAGGAGTTTTGAACCAGAGATTTCTAAGACTAATTGAAGCACAATATCCATTACCACTGGGCTCTCGCTAGACCCACGGTGAGCTGTTTTCCAAAGGAAGTAAAATGGAGCTATCCAACTTCAGAGGGGCCCAATGGCTGTTCTAAGGTTTCTGAGAAGGTGTCCAACACTCAGGACTCCACAGAAAGAACCATTAGAAGTTACCATTAAATTCTTTCAGTGGAAAGAATGGGAGTCACAGCTCAAAGCTACAGAGAGTACTCTGGGATTCACCACAAATATTTTCTGAGAACTGACTGTGTGTAAGGCTGTTCCTGATTGTTGAGGGAGGTGGTTGCCTGAAAACAAACTCCTACACAGATCTTGTAGTCTGGAAGGGGAGAAAAGAGTACACCCACAGCACCACACAACAAGAGCAAGAACCAAATAAAGAGGCCTGTGAGAGTTGAGGGGAAAAGAGAGCACTCGTGACTGGAGAACCCATGTCTGTTTGTGGACAGGTGGGGAGCAGAGTCACACAGAGGAGCAGAGTCACACCAAGGAGCAGTGGAAACATACAGAGGAGGCTGGTAGTGAATGGCCTTGACTTCCATACTGTGGCCCCTGGAGACCCCAGAAGCCATCTGAGCAGGAAAGTATGATGGGCATACTCAGGTTCTAGAATGATTATTCTGGTCATGAAATTTCATAATTTCTGAGAGATCAATGAGCTCTACACAGAAGTCTTGGAAAGCGTCTTCAAATGAAGAGAACCTGCCCCAAGAAAATGAAGACAATATGACCTAATGTACTCTGGACCTCCTCTGAAGGATGAGGTTTCAAATTTTGATTCAAGTTCTCAGACTACTCATCTGAATGCTAACATTTTTCTAAATGACAAATGTATATACCCTTGACTCAGGAACTGATCTCTGGAAATTTTACCTCCAGAAGTACAGGTATAAAATGGTGTACATACAGGTTGGGTTGAAGCATCCTTTGAAAGAGGAAAAGATTGTAAACAACCCTAGTGTGCAGTAGGAACTTGATGAGATCAAGTATGGTCTATCCACACAACAAAACATACGCACCTATGAACACGAATAAGAAGTCTTCCATATTACTAAAATGTAGTTATGCAAACTTGTGGGAGGAGAGACAGGAGTGGGAACGAAGCTTTCCATTCTAATCCTTAACTACATTTGAAATATGAGTGTAATTACATAGTCAACATATTATTTTCTAAAATACCAGTGGAAAGAACACATTAAGCAGAAGCTCCTGTTGTTTATGAGACTGGACTCTGATTTTCAGCTCAAGAAGATCTGAAGAAGGAAGCTAAGGGAGGTGAGCTCCCACAGGGTCCACAGTGGCTTAAAAGCACTTCGTCATTCCCACCCTTTTGGAAGAATCTAATTCCTGCCCTTTGCTATCAGGCAAAGCTGACTGTCCTCCAGCAGCAGAACTCATACCTCCAGGGAAGGTTTGGGAGTGTGAACTGGAAGGTACTCCATCACCAAGATACCATCACCAAGATGGCCTGTCCCCTGTACCCAGGCTCCTTGGTGGAAGAGAGCAAAAAATCCAGTTCCAGGGCTCAGAGGGCACCTGCCTACCAAGTAAAGAACTTCAACTTTCTAAAAATTCTCCCATTTTCTGTCTAATTTTATCTAACTACACAGTGACAAGTGTCATCAGTGTCACTGTTGGCAATTGGGGGTTGCCTCTTACGTCAGCCTTTGTAGTTGTTGTTCACTCCTCTGTCTTCTTTGCCACTCAAATGCTCATAATGAAGCTGTGTGTGTGCGTGCTTGTGTTCTTGCTTGTGAAAGAAAGTCAACCACAGTGGTTTAAAAATACAGGATTTAGAGTGGGATTATATTTAAGTGCAAATTTTAGCCTTGAAATGGTTACCTGATGAATTTCCTCACCTAAAAATGAGAGTGTTTTACACAATAAACAAGAAAATATTTTTAAAGCATTAGCCTGTACATGACACAAAAAGGAACCCAATAAACATGTTGCTATTGATGACAGTGACCTTCATCTCCAGGTTATAAAATATCTGTTACAGAATAACCTGAAAGCCTTAGAGAAAAAACATATTGAACAACACTTAACAGCTTGTTTAAACCAGCTACAGCAAAGAGGGGCACAATCTGCTCCATGGGCTCCATGGAAACTTCTTCCACTTAACTGAAGTAAGGCAAGTGGGGAACAGCTCCTTTATATATTTATGAATATGTTCCCAATCTGAACTACCTCTCTGTTTATAAGTATAGCCAGAGTGCTATTAGTCATCTACGCTGCATCAGAAAGAATCCTTTGCTATAACTGGGCCACATCTAATTAGACCTATAATTGTAGAGGACAAACCTGGTCAGCCCAGGCATCTTCTGTTTGGGAGGATGACCACAAGAAAGGCTCAGCACCTCCCTCTCTTTGTAGTCTTTAAACATGCTCACAAGCACATGTCCCTCTACTCCTATCAGAAAAATAAAAGCAGATGTCACTGCTGCTCACATGGGCCTTGTCCTGGTTCCTAGAAGGAGGGTACAGCTCTGCTCAGGTTCACAAGAAGGGCAGACACTGGTAGTGACTCTTCAGGGCACCCTCTCTCTTTGCCAGTCTTCCACCCTTCTTTTCTAATAATAATAAATATCTTAATAGACGTAAAAGTAGTTACTGGTGGTGTACACATTTTAAAAATTTAATATTTCCTGTAAAGAGAAGACAACTTGGTCTAGAAAACATGAAGGAACTTAAGGTGAGCTGGGAACTTAAGGAACTGGTGAGCTGGTGAGCTGGGTTGTACAGCAGGTTCTCTGAGTCCAGAGTCCACCCATTGAGTCATCTTGCTCTACTGCCTCCCTTTTTCAAATAGAACCATAGGCTAATTGCCCTGCAAAACCCAATGGGCATATCACTGGACATTCTTCCTCTCCTTCCTCTGTCAGTGGCACACAGAAAAACCTGACTGTTTGAGCTGATTGGAAGATGAATGCCATAGAGGTGGCTTCTTCACAGACCATTATTTTGTTGAGGTCCTAGAAATACATGGATTGTCTAACACAAAACCACTATGAACTATAATATCCATTTCTTTGCAGAGTACTATTCAGCATTCAAAGTCGAATTAAGGGGCAAAACGTGTTAAATGGAAAATCAACACTGTATCTACAAGGGGAGAAAAAGGATCTCCCCTGTCCTAATTCTAATACATCTTCTCAAGAACCTAATTTGGAGTCAGGGCCTTACCATTAACTATATAAATGGGATTAATGACTTGATTCCAGCATAAAACATGAAGTACTTAAGAAATTTCTTTGGCCAGATGACACATTATTAGTAGTAATAAAAGGTGGACTTATTTAGTATTTATATGGCCCTTTATTTGCAGAAGAGTATTTGATGGCTTTCTCGCACACATATTACAATCCCAATGGTCATGTTGTGCTCTGCCATTTGTAGCATTTAAACATTTGTAATACTAAGTAAAATTAATGCTTGTGACAGCCTGCAGCTGCCTGCCCTGTGGGGTTTGGTGCTTCATTTATCCACAGAACAGTTGCCTGCCCTGCTAAGGATCCTAAACCCAAGTCTCCCTGACCACAACATGTTTCTTGGAGCAGCTCCTTGGTCTCTAGCCACAAATTCTTCTCTTGGCTTCATTTCCATAGTAACTCAATAACTTTAAAATAGTTTAATCTTAAGCTCTCCAAACTTTAACTAATCAAACCCCAACTGCAGATTTATCTGGGATAATGAAGAGTAAACTCTGATTTGCCATAGATGATGTGTTCTTCTTAGGAAGTTTTATTTTATAAATATGTATTAATTGTGCATATTAATGGGGTTCAATGTGCTATTGTAACACATGCACACAGCAAGCACTGATCAAATGCAGCCTCCCTTTATCCATCCCCAACTCATGTGCCTTCCCAAACTCTTGTAATCACTATTCTAAATTCAGGTTGACATTTTTGTTTTCTTTTTAACTTCTGTGTATGAGAAAGAACATGTAGTACTTGCCTTATTTCAACATAGTGTGCTCCAGTTCCATCAATATTGCTGCAAATGGTGGGATTTCATTCTTCTTTATGGTTGGATAATATTCGATTGTGTATATATATATGTATATACCACTTTTTCTTTACCCATTTATCTGTTAATGGGCCCCTGGGCTGCTTCCACATCTCAGGTTGTGAATAATGCTGCAGTAAACGAGGCATGCAGCTGTAAGGGATATTTTTCTACCGCTCTCCATTTTAAGTTCATTTCTGATACTTTTATTTTCTTCTCTGTAACAGTGATGATCAAAAAAAGAATTCGACATGGGCTTAGATGTTGAGCACTTAGCTATTTTACTTGCTTATTCACATTACTCCTCAGAGGCTCCCTACGAGGTATATATTATTATTGTTTCCATTTTACAGAGGCAGGGCACAGAGCCAGGCAGAGCTCTACCCAAAAGGCACACCCAGGTCATCTGGTGGTGAGCAGTGACCCTGTAACCACTACACAGCCTTCCTTTGCTTCAGATCTCTTGAGTCTTGAGAGCTGACAGAATTTTGTGCCTGTTTTTGAAAAGTTATCCAGTTGATCTACCATTTAGTAGATAAGAAAGTATGCTTTGTCTAGGAAACCTTTGTCTGGGAACTCAAATTGCCTTGACACAGGAAGCTGAAAGTCAGATAACTATGCTCAGTCCTCATGCTCTTCTGTCTTCCCTTTCCTTTTTCTTTATCCTATTTTCTTTCCAGAATGATGGCCCGAGACTCCATTTTGTGTTTCTCCTCTTAAGAATAGAATTGTTTTGCTCCACATCCTAATAGCAACATAATGGACTTGGGAAATTCTTATTGGACCATACAGTATTCATGAAGTAGCATATAGAAAGGAACTCTCACTTTTTCTCCTTAAGAAATAAAGACCCCGTCTGGACAGAGACCAGGCAGGCCCAGGACAGCCCTTGAAATTGCTGGGAGCCCTGGCCCAGGATCACCTTGACAATCAGTGAGGAGCCCAGGACCAGGACCAGGCACAGAACTGCCCACCATGCTGAGGACAATACCCATATACCACAGTGCTGCATCTCCAAACAGGCTGCCCAAAGCCATCGATGGGCTTGCCATTCAGCACCATCTCTAAAAGAGGTCGTTAACAACTTGGCACACCTCCAACACCATCTTAAGTGACCCCTGCTGCTGTCACCATAATCTTTAATTGTGGCAGCTTCTATCTTAGGGTGCCATCTGGTGACTGGAAGCTCAACACCAAGGTACTTACAGGTTTCAACTTACCCAGCCAATATTCATGGACATGGCCACTTTTATCTAGGGACAACACCCAGGACATGGAAGACCATCACCAAGGCCATCCCAGAGACGCCTGACTTATACCTCACACCCCACCAGTGGAAAGGAGCCCCATGCCACAGTTCCCTATATATCAAGGTATGGCTCCACCCAAATTGCCTCCATTTTGTGACATTGCAGCCACTGCCGTAACCTCCCCATGCAGTAAACTCCACCACGGGACACTGGACAGGTCTAGGAGGCAGCTAGCCATTGCAACACCACACACCACGCTGCAGCATCACAAAATAGGCCACCCAACACCATTGTACAGCCCATCCTTCCAGTCCCATCTCTGAAAGTGGTTGCCTCCATCTTGTGACACCTCCACTACCACCTTGGATTTCCTCCAATGCTGCCTCCACCATCTTTACCTGGGAAAGCTTCCACCTTGGGACACTGACTGGGGCCTGGAAGCCCAACATCAAGGTACCTACAGCGTTGACGTTACTGCCGCCACCAACTCGGGGCATGGCTAATTCCATCTAGGGACAACAACCAGGTCCTGCAAAACCATCACCAAGGTCCCAGTGGGCCCAGGTACACCAGAGGTATCTCTCCTCAGTGGACTAACAGACACCATCCTGTTGCAGAAGCAACAGGGAAACTTGCATGGGGTAATCTCTCTCTCTTTTTTCTCCTGCTAACATCCAACTTCTTTTGATTACCCTTTCAATAGTCCTATAACCTAATACCTCTGCATTCCCACATCCTATCTCATAAACATCACAGCCTACCCACCCTCTGTCCAACATTAGACACAATAAACACTTAAGCAAACCTATTGGCTATATGGTACAAGATAACCAAACCCAACATTTCTGTTTATATCAACAAAAGTGTAAATGTCAAAATAGAAGCTAATTGATTTATGGCTACATATTGGTTGCATTGGGCACTATAAACATGGATATCCCCATTAAAGGTGAGATATTGGTAGCCTGCAGGAAAACTACAAGATTATAGGGTAGAAGTTTCAATAGCCCAGATCTGCATTGCAAGAAAGGAAGACACATAAACAACATGAAAAACCAAGGGGGGAAAGTGCTCCAAACCAACCAAGATACTATAATAATAGAATCCGTTGACAGCACAGTAGATGATATGTTAGAGAAAGAGTTCAGAATGTACACAATTAAAATAATCTATGAATTAAAGAATGACTAAATGAGCAATACAGGCAAAAATTGATCACTCCAACAAATAGATAAGAGAACAAGTACAGGTAGCAAAAGACTTGTTCAAGAAAGAGATGGAGATTCTGGAAAAAAAAAAAAAAACCACAAACAGAAATCCTTGAAATGACAGAAACAATAAACCAAATAAAAAAACTCAATAGGAAGCATCACAAACAAACTGGATCACTTGGAAGACAGAACTTCAGGCAAGAAAGTCAAAATATACAGTCTTGAAAGTAAAGTTGACCACACAGTGAAGATGGTAAGAATCCATGAACAGAACTTCCAAGAATTATGGGATAACATCAAAAGACCAAACCTAAGATTTATGGGATAGAGGAAGGCACAGAGATTCAAACCAAAGGAATGCACAATCTCTTCAATAAAATAATATCAGAAAATTTCCCAAACGTGAAGAATGAATTGGAAAATCAAATACAGGAGGCTTATAGGACACCAAATGTACAAAACTACAACAGATCTACACTAAGGCACATTGTAATGAAAATGCCTAACATACAGAATAAGGACAGAATTTGAAAGGCTGCAAGAAAGAGGAATCCAGTTACACATAGGGGAAGACCAATTTGGATCCCAGCAGATTTTTCAACCCAGACCCTCAAAGCCTGGAACAACATATATCAACCTCTAAAGGAAAATGGATGCCAACCAAGAATCTTTTTTTTTTTTAGTTGTAGATGGACAGGATATCCTTATTTTACTTTTATGTAGTGCTGAGGATCGAACTCAGTGCCTCATGCATGCGAGGCAGGCACTCTACCACTCAGCCACAGCCCCAGCCCAACCAAGAATCTTATATCCAGCAAAATTAAGCTTCAGATGTGATGATGAAATAAAAACTTTCCATGATAAACAAAAGTTAAAAGAATTTACAGCAAGAAAGCCTGCACTACAGAACATTCTTGGCAAAATATTCTATGAGGAGAAAATGAAAAACAATAATGAAAATCTGCAAAGGGAGGAACTACACTATAGGAAAGGCCAATCAAAGGAGAAACCAAGTCAAGTTAAAAACCAAAAACACACCAAAATGACTTGGAATACGAACCATGTCTCAATAATAACCCTGAATGACAATGGCCTAAACTCATCAATTAAAAGACATAGACTGGAAGATTGAATTTAAAAAAAAACAACAACAACAATATGCTGCCTTCAAGAGACTCATCTCATAGCAACAGACATCCACAGACTGAAGGTGAAAAGATGGGAAAAAAGGTATCACTCACATGGGCCACGTGAACAGCAGGGGTTTCCATCCTCATATCAGATAAAGTGGACTTCAAACCAAAGTTAGTGAAAAGGGATAAAGAAGGTCGTTTCATGCTGCTTAAGGGAATCATACATCAACAAGACATAACAATCTTAAATATCTATGCCCCAAGCAATGGGGCATCTACGTATATCAAACAAATCCTTCTCGACTACAAGAATCAAATAGACCACAACACAATAATACTGGAAGACTTTAACACACCTCCCTCACCACTGGACAAATCTTCCAAACAAAAACTAAACAAAGAATCTATAAAGCTCAATAAAACAAAAAATAATTTAGTCTTAGCAGACATATATAGAATATTCCATTCATCAACAAGCAAATACACTTTTTTCTCAGCAGCACATGGATCTTTCTCCAAAATAGATCATATGTTATGCTATAATGGAACAAAATTAGAAATCAATGACAAATTCAAAAATAGAAGCTACTCCAACACCTGGAGACTAAATAATATGCTATTAAATGACACGTAGATAACAGAAGACTTCAGGGAAGAGATAAAAAAAATCTTGAAGATAAATGAGAACTCTAATGCAACATATCAAAATCTCTGGGACACTATGATGGCAGTACTAAAAGGGAAGTTCACTGCACTAAGTTCATTCATTAAAATAATAAAGGTCAACAAATAAATGACCTGACATTCCATCTCAAATCCCCAGAAAAAGAGGAACAAACCAACACCAATAGAAGCAGAAGACAGGAAATAATTAAAATTAGGCCTGAAATCAATGAAACTGAGAAAAAAGAAACAATTCAAAAAATTGACAAATCAAAAAGCTGGTTCTTTGAAAAAATAAATAAAATTGACACTTAGCTACCCTAATGGAAAGAAGAAGACAGAAAACTAAAATTAGTAAAATTTGTGATGAAGAAGAAAATATCACTACAGACACTACTGAAATAGGGAACACAATTAGAAATTATTTTGAAAATTTATACTCCAGTAAAATAGAAAACCTCGAAGACATGGGAAAATTTCTAGAGGCATATGACCTACCAAACTAAACTAGGAGGACATACACAACTTAAACTGATCAATTTCAAGCAAGGAAAAAGAAATACCATCAAAAGCCTACCAACCAAGAAAAGCCCAGGACCAGACATATTCTCAGCCTAGTTCTACAAGACATACTATGAAGAATTAATACCAATACTCTTCAAATTATTTCATGAAATAGAAAAGGAAGAAACCCTTCCTGACTCCTTCTACAAGGCTATTATCATCCTGATACCAAAACCAGATGGAGACATGTCAAGGAAAGAAAATTTCACCAATATCCCTGATGAACATAGATGCAAAAATTCTCAATAAAATTTTGGCAACTGCATACAAAAACATGCTAAAAAAATAGTGCACCATGATCAAGTGGAGTTCATTCCAGGGATGCAAGGTTGGTTCAACATATGGAAATCAATAAACATAATCTATCACATCAATAGACTTAAAGATTAATATGATCTTATCAATTGATATAGAGAAAGCATTTGACAAAATACAGCACCCTTTCATATTGAAAACACTAGAAAAACTAAAAATAGTAGGAACATACCTCAACATTGTAAAAGTTATCTATGCTAAACCCAAGGCTAACATCATCTTAAATGGAGAAACATTGAAAGCATTCCCTCTAAAAATGGGAACAAGACAGGGATCTCCTCTTTCACCACTTTTGTTCAACACAGTCCTTGAAACTCCAGCCAGAGCAATTAGATAGACAGAAGAAATTAAAGGGATATGAATTGGAAAAGAAGAACTCAAATTATCATTAATTTCCAATGACATGGTACTATACGTACAGGATCCAAAAAATTCCACCAGAAAACTTCTAGAATTAATAAATGAATCCAGCAAAGTAGCAGGATATAAAATCAATACCCATAAATCAAATGCATTTCTATACATCAGTGATGAATCTTCTGAAAGTGAAATTAGAAAAACTACTCCATTCACAATATCCTCATAAATAATAAAATACTTGGGAATCAATCTAACAAGAGAGGTGAAAGACCTCTACAATGAAAATTACAGAACACTAAAGAAAGAAATTGTAGATCCTAGAAGATGGAAAGATCTCCCATGCTCTTGGATGGGCAGAATCAGTACTGTCAAAATAGCCATACTACCCAAAGTGCTATACAGATTCAGTGTGATTCCAATTAAAATGCTAATGCTGGGCCTTATAGAAATAGAAAAAACATCATAAAATTAATTTGGAAAAATAAGAGACCCAGAATAGCCAAAGCAATTCTAAGCAAGAAGAATAAAGCAAGAGGCATCACAATACCAGACCTTACACTATCCTACAAAGCTATAGCAACAAAAATGGCATGGTATTGGCACCAAAATAGACGTGTAGACCAATGGTACAGAATAGAAGACACACAGAGACTAACCCACATAAATACAGTTATCTCATACTAGACAAAGGTGCCAAAACCATACATTGGAGACAATATAGCCTCTTCAACAAAAGGTGCTGGGAAAACTGGAAATCCATATGCAGCAAAATGAAATTAAACCCCTATCTCTCGCCATGCACAAAAGTCAACTCAAAGTGGATCAAGGACCTAGGAATTACACCAGAGACCCTGCGCCTAATAGAAGAAAAAGTAGGCCCAAATCTTCATCATGTCAGATTAGGCCCCAACTTCCTTACCAAGAGTCCTAAAGCACAAGAAATAACATCAAGAATCAATAAATGGGATGGATTCAAACTTAAAAATCTTCTCAGCAAAAGAAACAATCAATGAGGTAAAGACAGAGCCTACCTTTTGGAAGCAAATTTTTGCCACACACACATCAGAGCGCCGATCTCCAGGATATATAAAGAACTCAAAAAACTGAACACCACAAAAAAACAAAAAACCCAATTAATAAATGGGCTAAGGAGCGGGGTGCAGTGGCTCAAGCCTGTAATCCTAGCACTTAGGGAGGCTGAGACAGGAGAATCGCGAGTTCAAAGCCAGCCTCAGCAATGGCGAGGTACTAAGCAACTCAGTGAGACCCTGTCTCTACATAAAACACAAAATAGGGCTGGGAATGTTGCTCAGTGGTCGAGTAACCCTGAGTTCAATCCCCAGTACCAAAAAAATAAAAAATAAAAAAATAAATGGGCTAAGAAGCTGAACAGACACTTCTCAGAAGAAGAAATACAATTGATCAACAAATACATGAAAAAATTTTCAACATCTCTAGTAATTAGAGAAATGTAAATCAAAACAGATTTCATCTCACACCAGTCAGAATGGCAATCATCAAGAATACAAGCAACAAGAAATGTTGACGAGGATGTGGGGGGAAAAGCACACTCATACAGTGCTGGTGGGAGTGCAAATTGGTGCAACCTATCTGGAAAGCAGTATGGAGATTCCTTAGAAAACTTGGAATGGAACCACCATTTGACCCAGCTATCCCACTCCTCCATCTATACCCTAAAGACTTAAAAACAGCATACCACAGTAATGCAGCCATTTCAATGTTCACAGCAGCACAATTCAGTTGCTAAACTGAAAGCAACCTAGATGCCCCTCAACAGATGAATGGATAAAGAAACTGTAGTATATGTACACAATGGAATATTACTCAGCATTAAAAGAGAATAAAATTATGGCATTTTCAGGTAAATGGATAGAGTTGGAGAATAGCATGCTAAGTGAAGTAAGCCAATCCCAAAACTACAAAGGCTGAGGGCAGGAAAGATGGTGGAACGAGATAGACATCATTACTCTAGGTACATATATGACTGCATACATGGTGCAATGCCACATCATGTACAACTAGAGAAATGAAAAGTTGTGCTGCATTTGTGTTCAATGAATCAAAATGCATTCTGCTGTCATATATACCTAATTAGAGTAAGTTAATTAATTTATATATATACAATAAAACCTAAACATAATAAAGTGGTTAGAAAGAAAAAGAAATAAGGACCCCTCTGAGGCTTGGAAAACTGTAAAAATTGTAATGAGGTTTACTTGCATATCCTCTATACCCTTTGCCTCTGGCCTCCTCAGCACCCCCAGATTGCTCCTTTCACATAAGAAAGTGACCTGGCATATTAATTCACAATGGGTCTTAGGAACAGAAGGTGGTACCTCTGCCAGATGGCACTATAGTAGATGACTGTGTGTGGAGGATCTAAGGTCAAGGAATCTTTCTCAGGTGCAGAATCTTACATGAAAGCAATAACAGTTTGTAGCTGTCGTGTACTTGCTCAGTTTCAGGACCTGCTCCATGTTCCTCCCATATTATCCCATTCAAACTTCACCTCAACCTTACACAAAGGATGCAAGGATCCATTTGACTGATGGAGACATAGCAAGTGATCTGCCTCATGTGACACAGCTGGTAATTAAGGGAAGTGGGTTCCAACTCTAGTCTGTTTCATTCTTAGACTACACTTTATCTGTGGCCCACCTGGGTGGAGGGCACAGGTGTGGGTAGGAAAGCCTTCCCAGAGAGCCATCCACTCTACTTGCACACAGACTGACCCTGGCAAAGATCGGCTGGTATCTTCCCCTGACTTCCAGAGTGGGGATGTTTCCCTCCAATCTGCAGTAGGAAATTTCCAAGTGGTTGAGGGTGAGGATGAGGATGATTCCCAAACCCAGGGCCATGGCTGAGGGATCAACTCACAGAAGCCTGAGACCAGCTCTCCCTGGGACAGAATTAACTTCCTTCCTTCTTCCATGCTAGCAGGAGAGGTTGCAGGGAATCCTACAAGAGGAAGGAGGAAAGACTCACTTTTTGACCACCTACTGTGATAGGCTCTCTCAGATTCATCTCACGGAGAGCTCATTCCACCTTCCTTGATAGGGATCTATGAACACTATTGCAGAGGGAGCAGACAAATAGAAATTAAACTGTGGAGAACTCATCTGGCTTGGCCTTTGATTTTGCATCATTTCCCCCATGTGTATTTGTCAGCGTTCTCTAGAGGATCGGAACCAATAGAATATAAATATAATCACAATTGGGAATTATTAGATCTGCATACCTGATCAGAGGCTGGAGAGTCCCATGATGGCCTTCTGCAGGCTGGAGAGCCAGACAGAGCAGTAGCTGCTCAGTACCAGAGGCCAGAAGCCTCAGAACAAGAGGGATAAACAAACAGTGCAGCCCCAGACTGAGGCTGAAGGCCTGGAAGCTCCCTGGAGAGTGGCTTGTGAGTCCATGGGGCAGAAGCTGGAGTTTTCCATGGAGTTCTGGGGAAAGATCATCCAAAAGCCCTGAAAGTGAGCTGAAGTGCCTCGCTTCAAAGACAAGTGGCAGCTACAAAAGACCGCACCTGCTCAAGAACCAGGCTCCTGGGCTGTTTTCTTCTTCCGCTTTTGTTCCATTTGGGACCCCACCCTAACGGATGTTGCCGCCCACTTCAGGGTGGATCTCTCCCCTCAGTTTGCTGTGCCATGTGCCAATCATCTCTGGAAACACCCTCACAGACACACCCAGAAAGGTGCTTGACTAATTTCCTAGGCTTCTCTCAATCCAATCAAGTTGACAATAAAGATGTACAGTAACACCGTAAGAGACAGGACCCTAGATCAAAGCCTGACACCAGCAGGTCTTGTTCTGAGGGTCTTTTGAAGATTCACAATTAGTTGACTTTAAG
>PVHX01028345.1:0-18220 GCA_004024805.1 Geosciurus inauris | reverse complement strand
GGGGATGTGGCTCAGTGGTCGAGTGCCCCTGAGTTCAATCCCCAGTACCAAAAAAAAAAAAAAGAAGAAGAAGAACACAAGTTCAAGACCAGCCTCAGCAACTTGTGTCAAAATAAAATAAAAAGGTCTGGGGATGTAGCTCAGTGGCAGAGTCCTCCTGGGTTTAATCCCTAGTACTGTTAAAGAAGGAAGAAGAGGAGGAGGAGGCATATACTGATTAAATTTCAGATAAGGAGAAAGGGAATTATCAGTGTTATAAACTCAGATCTGTCATAAAAGGAACTCAATGGATAATATCTGAAGTTGATAGACTAAGAGTACTATATACATGTTATTTAGTGTCTGGAGCTAACCATGAAAAGGGATCCTGGGTCAAGGGCCTATTGCTTTTCCCTTGTTTCAGCCTCTGTGTGAAATTCCTTTGCCAAGGTATAAAAAGGGTAATGTTTTTAATCACCCAAACAAAATCAGAAGTTCTGGCTATTGAATGGAAGTAAGTGCTTTTTGATTTCGCAAAATTAAATGAACAGGAGGCCAAAGAAGTTTCGAAAGTGTTATGTCTTCAAAATATTACTAAGAAACTTCAGTTTGAAAATATGCTAGAAGATTTTGGTGGGTCTGCTACCAAGTGTCAGAAAAAAAAAAAAAAAAAGGTTAATTCCTTCCTTGACTTGAAGAAATACCAACATTTAAATTTCTAAACTATTCTGTCTAAAGAACAGAGAATTACCATCCCAGCCCCTACTGGAATTTATAGTTTTTCTAGGTCATTTGGCAAATTTAATGAAATTGAGAGTTCCCGGAAAGAAAGAAAAGCTTGACATAGGGCACAGTACAGAGGAACAAAACAGAGGAGCAGGACCCTTAGAAAGTTCTAGCTGAGGGCAGGGCTGATTGAAAGGTTGCAGCTATTTATTTTCAGTAGGACTTTGTGGTCTTTTACTGACCACATACCTGCTTTGAGGTCTTCCTTCCCCCCTGCCTGACCCTCCTCTCACCTCCTTTCCCCTCAGAGTATCCTCCCTCCTGCCCTGCAGGCAAGCCCAACACACCTCTTGCAGATTCACCTACTCCAGCATGACCAGTAGAAAGACCCCATTAAGGTCTCTCTTCCAAGTGCCTTTTTTAAAAAATGTTATTGTATTTTTTATACTTTTATTTTATTTGTTTATACTCATGTGGTGTTAAGGATCAAACCCAGTGCCTCACACATGCTAGGCAAGCACTCTACCACTGAGCTACAGCCCCAGCCCCTCCAAGTGCCATTTTGAGTCACACTGGGTCAGTGGAATTTCTCTTCTGTGTGTTTTCATTTACTTCCCCTTCACCTCTCTCAGCCTGTGTATGGCACAACTTCCGCTTCCCCTTTTGCCCACCCTTCTCCAGCTCCTTCCTGCTGGAGCCAGACTTTTCTAGCCTCAGAATAAAACTCCTCTTCCTCTTCTTTCCCTCACCTGCTATTCCCTGAAAACAGACAGGTACGCTGGGTGACTTGGATTCATGAAAGATCCTTTATAGCATGGCATTAGTGTGTGTGTGTGTGTGTGTGTGTGTGTGTGTGTGTGTTAGAAAAAGGAAAGTTATGTTAAAAATCCACACGGGTTCCATCCGGGTTAATCTCGTGGCCTGAAGCTTGATGTTATGGAATCCACCCATACACAGATGAATCATGTCAAACTGGGATCTCACCTAATCTTAGATTTGCTTTAACTTTACCGCACTAGCTACAAAAAGAGCTTTGAAAGCATGGAGACTGTTGGAAGAGCCCTAGAACGTGTGGGGATCCCAGGGTGCTGCACACAAGGGTTGACAGGAGACCTGCCTCTTGTTCCCCATCTGACAAGTATGAGGATGAGGTTTGGGCCATCCAAGACTGATAGATGATGGCAGACTCCGGCTAGCACCTTAAAGATTCCAGCCAATTCAGGACAGTGGTCAGATTTAACCAGAAGTCATCCCTGACTGCTTAATTACTGCTGGTTTTAAAGACTTCCGGAGGAAAATATCCCACAGTTCCCTTGGTGATTTATTTAATGACTTTAAACATCCCACTTAGGAAATCTGGTCCTGTTTCTGACCGAAATGCCCTGTTCTGTGGTTTCTTCTACTTCTCAGGGACTGTGGGAAATAGCTGTTCCCATCTAGTGACTCACCCCATGTTCTCATCCCCTGACCTTTTATCTCTCCTTTATCCCCAGCTCTTATTTTCTGGCTCCTTAATTGATTCAGCTTCTGTGCTAGGTCACTCTCTAAGTAACCGGAAATGCAGTTAGATAGATACCAGCATTTGCCAGTTATGGCTCATCCCTCAGGGATTAATGATCTCAGAGAGGGAAAACACTGAGAAAGGGAACTCACCTTCCTGGGCGTGTGCCATTGCTCACCCAGTGGGAGGTGACACTTTCCAGTCGTCTGGGGCATGTCCTCTTGCTCCCTTGGGAGTTCCCATCATAGGAAACCGGTTAGATAGGGAAGGGTTGCACAGGAGTTTCAATGTGTCCTCTGTAGCAGGAACTAATACAGAATTGGTCCTGTTAAAGTCGAGGGGGCCTGCAGGCTGCGGGCTGCACCATACAGAACACTTCTGAGATGACTCACTGCTTAGCAGGCTCTGGTTTTGGCCTAGAGCAAACCTATCTCCAGTAAACAATAGAAGTGAAATATGCCTGTTCCATCTTCACCCCGGAGAAGCAGATGGCTCATAGAATGTTTCTTCTTCCACACACTCACTTACGTGGAAATCAATAGAAGTTTCTGTGAAACCAGGACAGTCAGTAGCTGTGTCATAAAACATTTATTGACAACACAGATCTCCATGTATTTATTTAAAGGGTACTAAGTTATGTTGTCATGGAATTTATTTATTCATTATCAACTAAAATTTCTTGAGCCCTTAGAACTTACAAAACACTCTCCTACACATAAGGGGCCAGCCCCCAACCTCCAGAAGCTCACAGTCCAGAGAGGGCAACATGCAGAAAAACAAATGACAATGGCCCAGTAAAGGCCATGCTGAAGTGCTCAGGAGCAGAGAAGCCAGTAACCCCACAGTGCCTTGGAGCGGCCTGCAAGAGGAGCACTTACTTGTCCAGCAGGGAGCTCAGGAAGGACAGTCCCTCACCAGGCCCACCTGAGTCAGAGAACATGGATTCCCTTCAGCTTGTCAAACACCTTCTGTGTGGGTGACCACAGGCCCTAGACTGCCAGGGACAGTCTGGTTTCTGCTTTTTGCCCCAACATAATAAATAATAGAGCTGGTTCCTTCAACTCCCAAGAGTATGCCAAACAGATGACAAATCCTATGGCCACCTGACCTATACACCATGCACAGGGTGCTGGTGGGTTACCCAAGGCAAGTGAACTGATGAGATTTGTGTTCTGGAAACATAACTCCCACAACCCTAAGGAAGACCATGTGCAGAGGGACAAGACTAGAGAAGAAGAATTAGCCATCAGTCTTCTTGAAAATTAACCATATTCTAAACACAAATTTGCCTAAACATTGTTTAGAACAATGTCTCTGTTTCCGATTATAATTTCTTGAACTGCATCAAGTTGCGTAGACGTCCTAAATGTATCTTACTTAACCTTTTAAGTTCTTAGTAATTTTCAGACATAATATTAGCTGCCTGCTACCCGTGAACCTGCCTGGGGTTTTTTTTTGTTTGTTTTTCCTTTTGTTTTTTAAATAATATCCCAGAGATATAAAGAGGATTCTAAGAAACACTTGGAAAAAAAAAATCTTAAGACTTTCTTGGAGAAAAGGTTTTAACAATGCGAAAGACCTCCAGTCACCCAGGTTTGGGTTGGAAGCTGGCACGATCTTTTTCTAGGAAGGTGTCACTGACGGGCCTTTTGGAATGTTTTGCTAATCCTGCAAACAGGTTTTACCAAGCCACCCACACTACTCAGCCGTCATTACTGAAACTCATGAATGCATCTCTGCGACGGATGACCCGGATAGAGGTGTAGTCTCTGAGGCACAGAGCTGAGTTAATTGGACTCAAGGACAGAACCAGTCACAGCATCGGTCTCACAAGGCACCGTCAGTAAAACGCGCCTCGTAGGTGTGCTCCTGTGATCACTCCTGGTGTTCAAGTGCCTCCTTCCGGGGCTGCTTGGACTTGATGATTAAGAATGATGATGGCAGAATGTGAATCCACAGTGGCCAGGTCATTTTTTTTTTTTTTAATATTCTTTTATTTTTTAGTTGTAGATGGACACAATATCTTTATTTTATTTTTATGTGGTGCTGAGGATCGAACCCAGTGCCTCCCGTGTGCTAGGCGAGCACGCTACCACTGCGCCATAACCCCAGCCCTGGCCAAGTCATCTTGAAGGGGTGGCCCCGGGTGGAGCTGGCATGCTCCTGCTGGAGAAGCAGCGTGACGTGGCAGAGAGACTCAGGCCTGCATTTCAGTCCATCCCTGCCACTTCCTGGATGGGAGCCTTGGATGTTTCCTCAGCCTCGTACCCCGTTTCCTGGCCAGTCAGTGGGGATAACAGCACCTCTTTTACTAGGTTATCGTAGCCAAGCACCTAGCACAGGTGTGGCACTCAGCAGGTGCTCAGTTGATGGTAGCTCGGTTCATCTTCACACAATAGGTGATCACACAATAGGTTCTGGCCCGGCTCATTTATTCCTTCATTCAACATACATTTTTTGAGCACATATCACTTGTGGAGCACTGTTCCGTGCCCTAGGGGCACCACTGTGAGCAAGGGAAACACAACGCCTAGCTCAGGATGCTCAGACAGACACCCAAATTCAGCTCTCCCTTCTTCATTTCCCTCTCAGTGTATTGATTTCTGCCGCCTACACCCCATTTATAGTGAGTAAGGCTTCGGCATTGCAGTCTGCCCCCAGGCCCAGCCCCGAGGCTGCCCACCTCAGAGACCTAGAGGCTGAGCCTCCTCTTCCTTGCCTGGATTGGAAGATCAGAGGAATGTGCATCAGGGCTTTGGCACAGTCCCTGGTCTGGTTTAAAAGAAGAAAGACCAAACGAGTGAAGCCCTTTTTTTTTTGAGTGAAGTTTATGAAAGTTGCTTTTTAGGGCTGAGGATGCAGTTCAATGGTAAAATACTTCCCTAGCCTGCATGAGGGCCTGAGTTATAAAAAAAAAAAAAAAAAAAAGTTTTTTAAAGAACTTTTGGAAGTTTATATTTCAGGCTGTAAATTTATTAGAACTGCTTCCTGTGGCTAAGACAACAACCCTGACTAACGCATGTTACTACTCCGAGTTGATTCATTTTGGCTCCAATTAAATAGGTCAAAAGATGTTTTCCCATCTGTGGCTGAGGTCAAATCATGTCACTCAAATCATGCCACCCCCCACTTGGATGCCTTCTTAAAATAAGGTCTGAAATCATTCCCAGGACCTATGTGATGTGGGCCCTGCCCCCTCACACTGTTCCTCACGCTCCTCTCCTGCCCTCACCTGTGGGGCTTCCCTTGACTTCCTCAAACAAGCTGTGTCCCTCACTCCCCACCTCAGAAGAAGGGTTGAAAATGGAATTAAGAGATGGGTCTCGCTGGGCACAGCAGCACAGGCCTGTAATCCCAGCACTTTGGGGCACTAAGAAAGGTTAATCGTGAGTTCAAAGCCAGCCTCAGCAATAGTGAGGCACTAAGCAACTCAGTGAGACCCTGTCTCTACATAAAACACAAAAATAGGGCTGGGCATGCGGCTCAGTGGTCGAGTACCCCTGAGCTCAATCTCCAGTACCAAAATAGAAAAAAAGAAAAAGAGAGCTGGGCCTCTGTGAAGCTTTGCTTCCTCTTAGGGTAACTCTTACTTTCCCTCTTACTTCATAATTATCTGTATACTTTTCTCCCCATAAATGAATTACAAGTTCATTGAGAGCAGGGGGAGCATGTCATGTTTATTTGAATCACCCATAGCTCCTAGCACAGGAACAGTAAATAAATACCAAAGGAAGGAAGGCAGGCTGCAGCCAGGGCAGCCAGCTCTGGCCAGAGGATAGGAGCTTGTATGGCTGTCCACCCACCATGGCACTGACTACAGAGTCACTTAGCAGTAATCGCCAAGTGTAGGCTATTGGCCTTGAAAGAAAGGGACCTCACACCGACAGATTTTCCTGGGTGATGCTGTGAAGGAGGCTGATGTGAGCTTCATTTCCAGGTTTTTATGAGTAGTTAGAAACTTTAGAGGGAGAGTAAGGAAAATATGCTGGCTATTTGTTAGCCCCCTGCCCAGTCATTTCAACCACCCAAAGGGAAGGAAGTGGAGGCGAGTGAGGATCCTCACCTGTGTAGCCTGGGCTCTGCCCACAGCCCACTCTGGGCCCCAGAATCTGTGGCAACAGGGACTCCGCACAGATCATTGGAAGCCATTAGTGAACAAGGGAGGACTTGTACCCCTCATCTCCTGTTGGTCAGTGGGCATGCTGAATGAAGGCAGCAGTGGCTTCCAGATTCCTTACAGTTAACCAAAGCAGATTTCAGGCAATCGTTGATACACCTCACTATCTTTTGCTACTTTTTATTTTCTCGTACCCTTCAGCCCAGCAAGAATAGTCCTAAACCAAATTATTATACCTAATTCAGGTGGTGTTTTAAAAAACCAAATACATTAAATTAATTATATGGTAGCTCATCTTAAACTGCTCCATAGCCATTGGAGGTGTGACCAAATGTCACTCAGCAGACAGGGCAAACAAAGAGAAGCGCTGTGCCCTCTCTTAGCCCCTCCTGCACAAAGCAGACCTTCAATACATAGCTTACGACAGTTGAAAGTGGTCCCCACCAGTGTTCAGCAGCACGTGCTGAGACATGCACATCTGAGCTTCAGATGAACATCATCACACAGTAACTTGTTATTTGTATATTTAGAAATACATAAGAAAATGGGCAATTCACCAAAAAGAAAGATGTACAGGTGGTCAGTAAACATTCAGAGGGAAAAAGTTCAGCCTCATTAATAATCAGAGATATCTTAAAAAAACAATAAGATACTGTTTGTCCTTTAGCTCAGCGGAGTTTGTTTTTATGATCATCGTGTTTAGTTGTGAGGATGAAGTAAGAGTCCACCTTGAGATCTTGCTGCTGAGAGGCAAGTGATGCCATTTGAAAGGATGAGTCTGAAGTTTTTCAGATGTTCCTCCCCTTTAAAAGGTAGAAAGGAAACATCATAAAATATTAATTGTGATTATTTCAGGGATTAAGTTATACATGGAGAATCAGAGGAAAAAATAAACATGACTTTTTTAATGCACATAGCCCTAACAATCTCCTTTTGAGAAACACATCCTAAGAAAATAATCAGAAATGGGGCCAAATTTATGTGCAAATTTATTTATTTATAAATAATCTTATAGCTACATGAAAAATATAGAAATGGCCTAAGCAGTAGAAGAGGAAACAAATATTGGGAGGGTCATGATGAAATTTTTTAGAGCCATTTAAACTTATCTTCGCAGCTCGGTACAGTGGTGCACACTTAAAATCCCAGCCACTCTGGAGGCTAGGCAAGAGGATCACAAGTTCAAGGCCAGCCTCAGCAGCTTAGTGAGACCCTGTCTCAAAATAAAAAAATTAAAAGGGCCAGGGATATAGCTCATTGGTAAAGCACCCCTAGGTTCAATACCAAGTATTGCAAAAATAAATTCTTAAATAACTTACCTTCACAAACTTTTTTTTTAATTTTTTTTTTAAGTTGTAGATGGACACAATGTCTTTATTTTATTGCTTTGTATGTGGCGCTGAGGATCGAACCCAGTGCCTCACGCATGCGAGGCAAGCGCTCTACCACTGAGCTACAATCCCAGCCCACCTTCACAAACTTTTTGATGCCAAAGGAAAGTGCTTATGATAATAACTTTTTTTAAAGTAGGTAAGATTATATCCAAATTGTGATCACAATTTTGAAAAGAAAGACTAGCAGAAATGTACCAAAATGGCTAAAGCTGAAGGTTTTTGTTTTTACTTCTTTGAACTTTTCTGGGCTTTCTTGCTTTACTTCAATGAGCAATTCAATGATAATCAAGGGAAGATTGAAAGAAAACACAATTTTAACTCTATATGGCAAAAGCTAATTACTAGAAGAATGTGTAAAATATTAATGTTATTAACATGTCAAATATTAATATTTCTCTAGATGGTAAAATAATATGATAGGTAAAAGTTTGTTTTTTCATACTCTACTTTTCAAATTTTCTACAATGAACATGCATGAATTTCAGAATTAGAAAAAGAAGTTGGAAGAAATGAAAGCAAAAAAAGAGAAGTACAGGGCTGGGATTGTGGCTCAGTGGTAGAGCGCTTGCCTCGCATGCGTGAGGCACTGGGTTCGATCCTCAGCACCACATAAAAATAAAGATATTATGTCCATCTACAACTAAAAAATATAAAAAAGAAAAGAAAAGTACAAACCATAAAGGTGACTGAGCTAATGTCAAAAGCTAAAAATGTTAATATGCTTGTAAACATCTTCAAAAACGTAACTTTCTCAGAAAGATTCACCAACTAACCATGAGAATCAGAATTTTTTTTTAATATTTATTTTTTAGTTGTAGGTGGACAGGATATCTTTATTTTATTTTTATGTGGTGCTGAGGATCGAACCCAGTGCCTCCCGCGTGCTAGGCGAGCACACTACCACTGCGCCACAACCCCAGCCCCGAGAATCAGAATTTTTAACCTTAGGTGTAGAAGCTAAATACTTTGGGTGTATTGTGAATCATTTATTTCAGTTGTATCTAGGTGTTAAAATATTTTTAAATCAAGCATCTCTATGATAGATTTTTTTTCTTGTAGCAGCTTTCATGAAATACTACTGTCTTTATCTGTAGTATTTATAAACTCTGAGAACTCTATCTCTGATGACCTGCCATAGCTATGTGTCAGTTACCATATTCATACAAAAATAAGGAACTAGACCATTCCCCAAATTAGTTTCGTATTTTAACATCAGGCACATTCATTTTGTCACAAACACTTTTTACAGTTGAATGGGGTTGCTATAGGACGACCACTCTGTCACTGGGTTACAACAGCACAGCACTGATAAATGCAAAAGATGGCACTGAAAAACCCAGAAATGCTTCATTTAAAGTTTGATGGTAACTGGGAATGTGACTCAGTGGTAGAGCAAGTGCTTAGCAAGTTCGGTCCATAGCACCACAGAAATAAAGGTAAATAATAATAAAGTTCTATAGCTGGGAATGGTTATAATTTATCTAGATTTCAAAAAATCGGTGAGAGTAACTCAGTATAAAGTAAAAAGTTAAGCCGGGCACAGTGTTGCACATCTATAATCCCAGCGACTCGGGAGGCTAAGGCAGAAGGATTGCATGTTCAAAGCCAGCCTCAGCAACTTAGTGAGAACCTGACTCAAAATAAAAATGGAAAGGGCTTAGGATGTGATTCAGTGGTAAAGCACCCCTGGGTTCCATCCCTGGTACCCAAACAGAAAGAAAGAGAAGTTAAAGGCAGTAAAAAGTGTTAGGGATAAAAATAATAGATTAAGAAGGCAGTGGTAATAAAGTATGTGAGAAAAATAAACTGAACTTCGACAAACAATAGAGATCCTTCTTGTATCTAGATTAAAAGTATAGTGCATGATTTTTATTTTTAAAATTTTTTCTTATTTTTTAGTTGTAGATGGACACAATAGCTGTATTTATTTATTTTTATGTGGTGCTGAGGATTGAACCCAGTGCCTCACAGGTACGAGGCACGTGCTCTACCACTGAGCTGCAGCCCCAGCCCTTTTTAAAAATATTTTTAATAAAGCCTTTTCTTTCAGAAACTTCCCCCAGTAAGCAAAGGACAGGACATTCAGGATCCCATTCAGTAGTTTAGAAGCTCTTGAAAGGCATCTAATTTATAATAAAAAGATTTGTAACTGAATGGCCTTTAGCCATTAAGTTTATTTGTTCATCTATAAAAAGGGAATTTTTTTAAAAAAGGAAATAATACTTGATCAGCCTGAGGATCAAATTTAAATTGTGCATGCACATGCATACACACATTCTGAGGTGCTTGGTAAACATGTGCAGAGAATAATAAAAACAGTTAATTACCTCATCCCTGCTCCACGCAAGGCTCTATTTAAAGCACTGTACATGTGTTAACTCATATAAACCTCCCAACGCTAGAAGGCGGATCTTATCATCCCCATTTTTATGGCTGAAGACACAGGCACAGAGAGATTCAATAGCTTGCTCAAGATCACAGCTAATTAGTAACAGACAAGAACCCAGGAGGCCTGGCTGCAGCGTCCCTATGCCTAGCATCCTGTCCCCTGGACTCTATTGCCTCTCAGATGTAAGACTCTAGTATTCAAAGCAGGAGTGAAATATTCAGAACAAAGTGCGTTTTAAAATAGAAAATGAGAGGGGCAGCAGAGATGGACCTCAAACATGACCTCTGTTTCCTCTCATCTCCCTGGGAATTCTTACCACAGCAAACCCAGGGAGAACGGTGGTGGAGCCTCCTTCTCTTGAGAAGGAAGCACATTTCTGGGCCCTCAGTGAAAAAGCATTAATGTAATGTGCTTCCGTAAAGTGTGAAGTAAAACACTTTTAGTCAGACTTCAAAGAACACTCTTCACTGCCAAGGACAAATCCTCCCATTCTGTGCTGTCCTGACTTGGATGTTAACTGTCTAGTGCCCATTGTTTCTTTCTGGTCTGGTCATGCCAGAGACGAGCTATTCCTGGGGGGACCAGGAACTCAGTGTGGAACTCACTCCTGAGATCAGGAGGGTCCTGCCCCTCAGACTGTCGGTTGTTATAGCCCCGGAGCTGCCCGTTCAAATCAGCTATTTTAAGTTAGTCCATAGGTTGGCAAATTGACCCCCAGAGTAAATCTGACTCCCCGCCAAGAAGATTTTGCATTTTTAAAAGTCTAGGGTGACAAAAATCAAAAGAAGAAGAATTTGAGATGCCCGAAAAGTACATAAAATTCAAATCTAATACCCTTAAATAAAATGTGAGAACAAAGCCATATCTGATACTCCATATCTCAGGGAGTAGTTGTAACACAGGCTGTGTGGCCCACAGCTGAAATTCTGATTCTCCCCTTGAACTGGACCAACAGCAATCTCAGCCCCACCTAGGTAGGACACCTTCACCAAAGATAAGCTAAGGCTGCCTAGTAAGAGGCTACATAATAATGCTACCTTGCTACATAATAACTGCAGTGCAGAAACTTTGGATTTGACATTTTGTCTCAGAAGTCCCTAACCATTCACTACATTCATTATAAAGACCAGCTGCTTTAACTAGAGCAATATCCCTGCATTGTATGTATGTTAACTATTTGATGTCCCTAGGAACACCAAGCCACATCCCAAAAGAAACATCACAGTAATACAGGTCCCACAAGGAGTCTATAAATTTCCTTAGGTTAAGGAATTAAGTAGTATTCACCTTTTGACAACCCAAAATACCTGTAATAGTCCTATTTTTCCCTTCTTTTAATTTGATGATCTTAATGTTAAATTTGCTATTGTCCAATTTGTAAAATTTGAATCTCAAGAATGAATTGCTAACCCAATAGTTGCTAAAATTCATCTTCAAGTATTATTATGTCACAAACCCCATGTCTGCGGTGTAGGATGGGCTCACGTGAGCCGAAGCTGACCTGTGGGTGGTGTTTCATCAACTCTGTGACTGTGATCAACTGCTTAGTCCCAGAATGCTGACCTCCTCCCACTTGGAGCCCCTCAGGAGCCCACGTGGCCATTTGTTCAGACCACCCTCTTGTTGATCACCAGCATCATGCCCGGCCTTGACCACCATACCCAGTCACCAGCTCAGAGCACCTGCAGTTCATCAGGGGGACAGCTGTAAACTACAGCAGAATTAAAAAATATATAGGTAGAGAGAGGTGGTAGAGATGAGGTAGAGAGTCCCGTGGAAAGACAAGGGAGGGCTTTACAGACCAAGGTCTTTCAATTTTATCCATTTCATAAGGAGCCACGTGCATGTGCCGTGTCCGCAGCAGCCGTGGGTCACATAGAATGCAGCCTGGCTCTTTTCAACCGTCCCTTCCAGGTGGGCAAATACAAAAGACCAAGAAAGCAGATGACTAAAAATAACTCTAAATGGTAATAAGTGCTAAGCAAAATTCTGAGACAGAAAATTAAACGGTGACCTCTTTTGATAGAGTGGTCAGAAAAGGCCAGATGAAGAGGTGACGCTTAGACCAAGACTTGGAAGATGAGCAGGAGCTGCTCATGGGAAGACCAGTCCAGACGGAAAGTACAGCTAATGCAGAGGCTCTGAGGCAGAAATATACTTGGGGTGCTGAGAAACTGAAAGACCAGGCATTGGAGAAACATCGGTGGAGAGGAGAGAGAGGTGTGTGGGGACATGGCTATTGCAGCCCAGAGTCTGGAACAGCTTGTTGGTAGACACACATCTGACTTGACAATCCAGTCAGGAAGAGCAGACTGGAAGGCCAAAGAGGAGCCAGACAGGGACAGGCCTCATATATCAGGCACAGGGATTTGATTTTACCCAGTGAACAGCAGCCAGCCAAAATAGGGGAACTGTGTGTTTTTTTGGTCAAAATATTTTTTTCAACAACAAAGGACCTCCATTTGTGGGAATTTGGGGAAAAGAGCCAGGCACAGTAGTGCACACTTGTAATCCCAGTGACGTAGAAAGCAGAGGTAGGAGAATCACGAGTTCAAGGCCAGCCTGGGCAACTTAGCAAAACCCTATCTCAAAACAAATAAACAGGACTGACGATATAGCTCAGTAGTAAAGTACCCCTGTGTTCAATCCCTAGTACAAAATGGGGAGGGAAGAAGGAAAAAAAGAAAAGAAATTTTGGAAAATATAAATAAGTACATGAAGAAAAAAATCTATAAGTACACATCCAAACCATTGTTAAGATTTTTATAGCTTCTATGCATACATAAATATGGTTTTCCAAAGGTGAGATTTCTCTATACATTCTATTTTATAATTACTATTTCACTTAATTATAGAACAAATGTTCTGAAAATGTCTTCCCCTGTCATTAACTATTCTTTTTCTAGTACTTTTAATACCTACATGGCATTTCATGCTTAAAATGAGCTATTTATTTAACCATCCCATACTGTTGAACATTTAGAATGCTCCCAAATTTCAGCATTTTAAAAAATGCTGTAATAATTATCCTCAGGCAGATATGTTTATTCATATCAATAATTGTTTCCTGAAAGTTCCTAGAAATAGAATTATGGGGCCAAAGGGTATGTATTTTTTGAGGCTTTGATACATATTTCTAGATTAGCTCCATAAAAGCTTATACCACTTCATGCTCCCACCAGCCAAGTGAGACTGTACCTCCCATGCCAAATTATTCTCCGGGTACTAGTTTAATTTGCCAATATGACAGGGAAAAAGCTTCCTATATCCATTGTTTTAGTCTACATTTCTTAAATGAAATGGAACATTTTCTCCCCTGGGTATACTTGTCATTTGTGAATTATATCCTTTGCTTTTTTTCTTCTGGAGTGTTCATTTGGATGCCAATTTTTTTAAAAAAACTGGGGATTGAACTCAGGGGCACTCGACCACTGAGCCACATCCCCAGCCCTATTTTGTGTTTTATTTAGAGACAGGGTCTCACTGAGTTGCTTAGCGCCTCACCATTGCTTAGGCTGGCTTTGAACTCATGATTCTCCTGTCTCAGCCTCCCAAAGTGCTGCGATTACAGGCGTGCGCCACTGCCCTTGGCTGGTTGCCAATTTTTAAGAGCACTTAATACATTAACCATTAGTCCTCATATTTGCTGCAGTATTTTCCACATCTATCTTTTCAAACTGCACTAGTTTTTCTACAGAAGTTTTGTGTTTTTGTCTAGTCACACCTGTCTTTTCTTTTAGCCTTTGCATGAAAACTAAAAAGTCTCACCCAGTCAGGGACTGAAGTTGTGGCTCAGTGGCAGAGCACTTGCCTCGCACATGTGAGGCACTGGGTTCAATCCTCAGCACCACATAAAAATAAATAAACAAAATAAAGATATTGTGTCCATGTATAACTAAAAAATAGTTTTAAAAAAGTTTCACCCAGGCAGGTAAATATTCATTTATATTTCCCTCTCACTCTTCAATACTTCTGTAAATTTCAATAAGAGGGTAGCTTTAATCAGACTTCTGTGTTTAAAAGATAACTGCAAAATTGTGGAGAAGACTTTCAAGGGGAAAGATCTAGATATTGAAGTTGGTCAAGAGGGATCTGGTTGTACCTGTGATTCTCTTTTCCTGCCCCAACACAGTTCCACCCTGCGGCAGACGCCCATCAGGGATGTCTTTCATTACACGCAGTGATTGTCAACCTCAGGTAGTGGGCAGGGATGGGAACTCCTGACTCAGTTAAGATTCCCCAGGGAAAATTAAAGGAAGGAACACGTTTAATAGAGGGATACGGGGTTTGCTGGCAGAGCTGGCAAATGATTGGCCATAGAGGATGAGCAGAATAACAGGTGAGTGTCAGGTTTTTCACTTGGGTGACTGAATAGGTTGTGTTTTCATTAACCTAGACTCTGATGTGGGGAAGGGGCAGTCAGAGCCTTAGCAAGAAGGGGAGGCACATGGAAAATGATATAGACAGCTAAGGATTTAAGCATTTTGAAAGGATATAAGTCAATTTGGGTTGAGATGCTCAAGCAATGAAAAACAGGAATCTGGACCAGAGGGCTGCACTGATTATTGTAGGCTGGGAGCCAGCTGCTTAGAGGAAGTTGAAGTAGTGAGAGTGAATGAAGCTTGTCAAGAAGGAACTCGGGGACACTAAAATCCAAGAACAAGGGGGAAGGGGCCCAAAAAGGAAAAACAATGAAGAACTTAGCAAAGAAGTAGAACTCAGAATGATAACAGAGCCAAGAGAAAAAGAGTTTCAAGGACAGGGACTGGTCCCCAGCGCTGAGGCTTTCTAGCATGGAGCCCTCCTGTTCCAGCTAATGCTAGACTGCTCCCTGTTCTTACCACCCATCAGGTTCATTTTCAGCTCCTTGGAATTGTGCTCCTTGGAATTCCTCCACCCACACAGACTGTCCCCTCCACCTAGAGAGCCACTCACCTCCAGCGGCATCATCCAAGTCATCCCTCCCCACAATCACACCAACGGTTCTCAGAGCTCCCTGGACACGACTATTCCTACCTTTGGGCTAATGTGTCACTTTGTGTGGTAGTTTCTACTTATCAGTACTTTTCATACTTTTTGAAGGAAGTTCCCGCAGCAACAGAGATGTTAAATCAACATTTGCTGGGGACATATCCCAGAACAGCCTATGGCATGCTTTTAAAGTTCTGTGTTTTGTTTTTTCAAAACCATCAGTGCTGTTTTTCATTCTGCCATTCCAGATGTTGGTTGTAATTTAATTGAGTGTTAAACACTGCCAGGTACTTACATGGCACAAAGCTGATTCCCTAGCATCTTCGTCCCCTGACTCCCCTTACTATCATACATTGCTGGGTGCCCAAGGGAATTTGTGGCTTAAATGTACACATATGTGTCTTCCACCAAATCAAGAGCACTTCTGCTGCAGAGACTGCCTTCGTCAACATCCCATCCCTAGTGCCCAGCACAGTATCTAGGACAGAGTAGGCACTGGAAGAGTGGGCAAAGGAAGGAGGGAGGAAGGAAGGGGGTGAATGGACAGGTATGTGGAAAGAAGCAAAGGCAATCCTCAAAAACATAGGGGTGGATGGGCAGGAGGGAGCGAAGGAGGGATGTTTGGATCACAAAGGTTAAAGAATAAGCAAAATGGAAAGTGAGTGTATGTGAACTACTCTTTTTAAGAAGCTTGACTACAGGGTATGATGAAAGAAGGCAGTAGTTATGGATAGTCTATTTTAATTTGAGGGCATTTTGGTGTCAGCAGGGGCGGGTACAGAAGGACGTGGACTTTTCCATCCATGAAAGAGATTTGAACATGTTTATAAGCTAAGGAAAAAGAGAATCTGTGGAAAAGAGCCTGAAAATGTTTATTTCTTTAATTTAGTCAAGAAATACTTATTAAGAGCTAGGTGTGGTGGCGCATGCCTGTAATCCCAGCACTTCGGGAGGCTGAGACAGGAGAATTGTGAGTTCAAAGCCAGCCTCAGCAACGGCGAGGTGCTAAGCAACTCAGTGAGACCCTGTCTCTACATAAAACACAAAATAGGGCTGGGGATGTGGCTCAGTGGTCGAGTGTCCCTGAGTTCAATCTCCAGTACCAAAAGAAAAAAGAAAAGAAATACTTATTAAGTACCAACAACATCCCTGGCACCATACCAGGGAGTGAGCAAGACAGACTGAGTTTCTGTACCATGAAGTTTTTATTCTAGCAGAAAATAGGGGCGGGAGGGAATTGGGTTCTCGTGCAAGATGCTAGTGCTTTCTTGGAAGAGTACTGTATTTTAATGTTAGTCCAGGTCTCACACAATTATGGAGGTAAGATTGCTGAAGAAAACCCACACGCATTCTGAAGCCTGGATGCCTGTGTATGTGCACGCACTGGAACACAGAGAGGAGCAGCGTGAAGCTGGGTGGCTCCACCATGTAACTGCCAAAACAATTCCGTGCCCGTGATTCAGACAAGGTGCTTTCAGGATGTAGAGGTGGAACAAGGGCAGAAAAAGACACGGCTGAGTCTCCATCTAGCCAGGCAGCTGAGCCTTTCCGGTCTTTTATAAATGACTCACTTCCTTTTGTGTGGTTTTCTTAACATATCCTGCTAAAGACTGACTGTTACATCCAAATAGAAACAGTCTGTGACGAAGCGGTGCTGCGCGCGGATTGAGTCTGCTTTGATTGTGTTGATGCGTGTTCTCGCGAGGTCGTGTGGTCAGGCACCGCTCCAGGCTCCCCACCTGAGTGGTGTCTGTGCTGCCGATGCCACACAGCACTCCCCACCCCCAAGGCTCAGCCACACCGCAGCTCTGCGGTTAGTGAGAGCAAGCAAAGTATTTTCAGCATCAGAAACCACAGAGCTCATTTATATTTCTAGATTGATTCGGTTTTACAGATAGTATTGAGAAGAAATGTGTGTAAATTGGATGAAAAGATTAATTACTTCACTTACTATTTCTCTGCCCTTTATTATAGACAATCCCCAAGAACGTTTTACAAGTAGGAAGAGTATACTCACAAGAGTCCTTTTTAATGACCTAGAAAACAAATCTATGAAGAATATAGAGGTTGGACTCTGGGCTCATGATTCACATATTTTTAATGATGCAGTATTATGAGGTCTTCTTCATCCTCCTCAGCCTCCACTATTAAAAACTATGGAAATTTTTTGCTTTAATCTTTGTAACAGTTTAGATCATGAGACACCAAACACTACAAAACCAAAAACATTTGAAAACAACCCTCAAAACTCTGTAGTATTGAAAAAATATTATATATGCCATATTGCTTAAAATAAATCACTGCTGGCCAGCCCGATGGCCCATGCCTGTAATCCCAGCACTTTTGGAGACTGAGACAGGAGAATTGCAAATTAAACCAGTCTCAGCACAGGTGAGGCACTAAGCAACTCAGTGAGGCCCTGTCTAATTAAAAACACAAAATAGGGCTGAGGATGTGGCTCAGTGGTTGAGTATCCCTGAGTTCAATCCGTGGTACCAAAAGATAGATAGATAGATAGATAGATAGATAGATAGATAGATAGATAGATAGATCACTGCTTAAAGCTTGAAATCATTTTGTTCATAATATTCATTATAAAAGAGGTTTGAAGCCGGGCATGGTGGCACAAGCCTGTAATCCCAGCACTTAGGGAGGCTGAGACAGGAGAATTGCGAGTTCAAAACCAGCCTCACCAACGGCGAGGCACTTAGCAACTCAGTGAGACCCTGTCTCTACATAAAACACAAAATAGGGCTGAGGATGTGGCTCAGTGGTCGAGTGCCCCTGAGTTCAATCTCCAGTACCAAAAAAAATTTAAAAAATAAATAAATAAAGAGGCTTGACTACTCTATTATTAACACTGAGCTTTCTATCACACAGAACATTAAATCAGGCACATTTCAGCCAGGTGGGGTGGGGCACACCTGTAATCCCAGCAACTCAGGAAATTGAGGCAGGAGGATCATAAGTTCAAAGCCAACCTCAGCAACTTGGTGAGACCCTGTCTCAAAATAAAAACAAGAAGAATTAGGGATGTGGCTCAGTGGTAAAGCACTCTGGGTTCAATCCCCAGTACAAAAAAAAAAACAATTTAGGTGTATTTCCACAGAACTTCCTTCTTTTCAAAGACCTTTAACACTTTG
>PVHX01028344.1:0-18225 GCA_004024805.1 Geosciurus inauris | reverse complement strand
ATTATTTCTTGAGTGAGGAATTAGAGATATTATTTTTTTAAAAAAACCACCTCTGTGGGGCTGGGGGCCTAGCTCAGTGGTAGAGCACATTCCTTGCATGTGAGAGGCACTGGGTTCGATCCTCAGCGCCACATAAAAATAAATAAAGATATTGTGTCCATCTATAACTAACTAACTAAATAAATAAATAAATAAACTTCTGTGTTTGGTGAGCTCCAAGAACTGCAAGCTCAACTGAGAGTGGAAGGGTCTAAACACTGTAAAAGCCCATGCAGGGAAGCCTCTTTTCCCCAATGTCAAAAAAGGTCACCCACAGCAAACTTCAGTACATAGCTGTTCCACCAGCACACACCAGAGGGCAGTGCAAACCCAGACATGGGGAGGGAGTTGCCATCCGAAACTCAGCAGCGCCTTATGTTGAGGGGATGCTGGGGACCTCGGTGTTGAGTGGATTACTGGCACTATCTGCAAAACCTTCAGGCACAGGAAGCCTGGCAAAGATGGGGTGAGGGGGCATGAGCTACCCCAGAGCCGCCTAACAAGACCAGCTCCCTGATCTTCAAAGTGCTTCACCCTCAGTTCAGGTCAGGAAACTGTGTCAGACTCCATCTTTGTTCCAGTCACAGTGTCAAGTGCAGGGGACTAAAAGTGAGTAAAACACAATTCCTTCCCAGAGAAGTAACTGTGATAGATGTACCAATTTATAGGCATTCATCATTTTGGGGGGGGAGGTACAGGAGTTGAACCCAGAGGTGCTTAAACTGAACCACATCCTCAGCCCTTTTTTGTATTTTATTTACTTTTTTTGTATTTTATTTTATTTTCAGGGTCTCACTGAATTGCTTAGGGCCTTGCTGAGTTGCTGAGGCTGGCTTTGAACTCGCGATCCTCCTGCCTCAGTACCCCACCACCACCAAGCCTCTTGCGCCACCGCGCCTGGCCCTCATCATTCCCTTTATTCCTAGCATCGTGAAATACTATGACAATCCTCCCCATTTACAAATGAGAAAGCTGGGAAGGCATGGGACAGAGTAACTACTCCAGTTAGTAACTGCCAGAGCCAGACCTTAAACACAGCCTCCCCAGCTTCTAAGCCTGGGCTCTCACTGCTGTTCCAGAGCTCTCGGCAATGAGAGAGTCCATTTGTTATCTCAGTACCAATCAGGCAGGAGAGCCCTGGGAAGATGCCTGTCCCCAGAAGCACAAACATCCCTTTAGACTTGGATCTCAAAGTAGCATAAATCAATTATTAAGATTTTTTTAAAAAATATTTAACATATGCCATATGTAAAACAGACTTGTAGAGTCACAATCTCAGCTTAGGAGAGTGGAACGCTTGTGCTGTATGGAATAGAAAGGGAGAAGAAGGGACATTCTTTGAATGTCAGGTTTATTCCAATAGGAAATGGGGAAGTCACAGCCAATCTCTCATCTAAGGAATGACAAAAGTGGTGTGTGCTGCCTGTCCTCGTGCCCTCTCTGTGCTCTTCCAGGCCCACTACCTGCTGTCTCCCACCCCTCCTGCTCTAGGCCAAGGAGGCTGACTCGTAAGGACTGTGCTCCCCAGTTCCCGTGGGAGGCGTGAGGCCAAGGTAGGGGATGAGGTCAGGGTATGTATCGCCCCAGCTCCTTCTCTGTTGACAGCAGCTGTCTGTGCCCCTCTCCTTAAGGCCATGGCTTCTGTCATGGGCCCTCTCTAGAGTAAGGTAACTGCTTCCTTCTGGACTCTGCAGGCCCAGAGGTAGCAGTGAGTCTTTGCTGTCCCAACCCTGGGGTCCTACTGCATCCCTTGCTGCTTTTCTTAAACCCCACCTACACCTTTGTGACTGGCCTTTTACTGCACTCAGCAACATCCATCTCCTTCTGACCAGAAGCCTAGAGCTCTCAGGAGACCAGTGTGATGGGGTGGGAAGGCTGCTGTCTGACGTGGGCTGAGCCTGATATTGGATATGAGAAGCCAAGCACACGGGAAGCAAAGACGGCACTAAGCCTTGCAGCCTGAGACCCAGGTGTGATGGTACAATAGTTTCTGGGGGAGCTGGGAAGAGGAAAGAGGGGCAGCAAGGGAGGTGGTAAAGTTGCTTTTAGCAGGCTGAGAACGAGATGTTGGCATACTAAGGGAAGTTGAATGGACTTTTCTTGTACCCTGGAACTGGTACCTGAGACTCTAAGTTGGGGACAAAGATGATTAAGTAATCTATTGGGGAGGGGCATTGGGATTAAACCCAGGGAAGGTCTATCACTGAGATACATCCCCAGCCCTAAACTAAGTTGTTCAGGCTGGCCTCCAACTTGAGATCCTCCTGCCTCAGCTTCCTGAGTGGTTAGGATTAAAGGTGTGCACCACTGTGCTGAGCGAGTAATCCATATTCTAAAGAGAACATTTGCCAATGGAGAGCAGGCTCCTCCAGGGCTTACTAAAAAGCTGCCAAATTGCTAACCATTGCAGAATATTTATTACTTTTCCAGGAAAAAAATGGGTAATTAAGTGTTATTGTGGCCCTCCAACAAGCCAATACTGCGACAATCAGCATTAGGACGTGGTAGGTACAAGTGCTGATTCGGAGCCTGACTCCCTGAGTACTGATCTTGCCACTCCTGTGTACAGGTCGTGTGTGCTGGCAAGTTACTCAACTTCGGTGACCCTCAGGTGCCTTGTGTGTAAAGAGGGAA
Organism: Geosciurus inauris; assembly: GCA_004024805.1. Lineage (NCBI taxonomy): Eukaryota > Metazoa > Chordata > Mammalia > Rodentia > Sciuridae > Geosciurus > Geosciurus inauris. The sequence goes on along the minus strand of PVHX01028344.1, from coordinate 15,552 downwards.
CAGAGAAGTACCTACCTCACAAGGTTGTGGAGACGATTCATGAATAAATATATGTCAATCACTTAGAAAGCCATGTGCATGGTAAGGAATTGCTGTCCATAAAATCGTTTCTTTCTGTGGTCGCTATAATACTGAAGTACAAATCAATCTGATGTAAGAGGAATGGAATAGCCTTTAGCCTGCTTGAAGAAGGGTCAGGACAGAAAATGATAGAAGTCATTTTCATTTGTGCCAGTTACAGAAGAGCAAAAGGCCTCTGAAGAAGGGAAGAAGGTAGGCCATCCACTAGCCCTGCTCACCTGCTGCTCTGGGAAGAAGGCTGTGAGATCCTCTTAAGTCTCCCCTCAGGCTTTGATCAAGATCAGATACTAAGAGGACAAGGAGCCTCCAGAAGGGCTGGCTTTAGGAAGAAGACAAGGAAGACTCCCTCCTGGGACAGATGGGCTTTTCCACACAAACCCTAAGAAAAATGCCCAAATGGCTAGGCAGGAAGATCCTGGCCTGGGAAATTGCCCCTGGAAAAGAGTGCAAGACAGAACAGAGCAAAAGTCTACAATAGGAAAACAAATACAAGTTAGTGTGATGGGGGTGGGGGTTGGTCTGGCTAACACTGCCCCAGCTGGCTGGTGTAATGAATAAAGGTCACAACCCATAGGTAAAGCAGAGGGGTCGCCTAGACACAGTGAAAGAGCCAATTATAAAATATGTTCACTGCCCAGGCTGGTGATAGGATGGAACATCCTGCTGAGCTCTGCCATCTGCTCCTCAGCAAGCATAAGAATAGGCAGATTCCCCTCAGAGAAAGAGGAAAGGGAGAGCAGAAGCCCCAGCATGTTGGCTGAGGGGAAAAGGTGGGAAGAATTTCTCCTCAGGATGTTGCCAGTGTGAGTCCAGATGTGGTGTTACAGTCCATTTGATAAGACTCCTACTCTTTTTTTGTTTTGTTTTGGTACCGGGGATTGAACTCAGGGGCACTCGACCACTGAGCCACATCCCCAGCCCTATTTTGTGTTTTATGTAGAGACAGGGTCTCACTGAGTTGCTTAGCCCCTTGCCCTTGCTGAGGCTGGCTTTGAACTCGCAAGTCTCCTGTCTCCAGCCTCTCAAGTGCTGGGATTTCAGGCGTGCGCCACCACGCCTGGCAAGACATCTACTTTTGATAAATGTCTGGGCTCAGTAAAACATCACGTATCATTTCTTACTAAATACTAGCTAGTAATTCTCATTACAAAATGGCAGCATAGCTGTTCATATTAACTCTTGGAGGGTTTCCCTCTGCACCACGCTCATAGGTTTTCACTTATTTACTCCTTCGAGTAGTCCTTTGGGATAGACCCTATTATTACCCTTTTGCCTCCAAACCTCAATTCTGAGAGGCTAAGTAACTTCCCCAAAGCCCACAGGCCCTTGCAGAGCCCAGCTCATGCCAGATAGTCCGAATGCTCTGCCTTGGAGGACTAGCTCCCTGTACTAAGGACTATTTAAAGTTAGGGAACATCCCAGCTGGTGGAGCCAACACTCATTCAATAGAGTCTGATCGTGAGATCTCACGTTTTCCACCTTTCTATTGTCCCACGCATACATTGTGACCATGAGCCCAGGTAGACCCCATAACTGGAAGTCTGGACTCTAATAAGAATCAAACTTTTACCCTCTGAAGACCTCGTGTGTGTGTGTGTGTGTGTGTGTGTGTGTGTGTGTGTGTGTGTTGGTGGTGTTCCTCTTCCCATTGTCCATCCAGTCCCTGGTGGAGCTGCTGCGGTGGTAATCCTTTCCCATTATCTCCATCTTGTTCTTGGAGGCCCATCCCTACCTGCTCTCTGCTCAGATGCCACCCTCTCTTCCTTCTTGCCTCACATGTCAGTCATCTGCTCCACTTACCTGTCACCTCTTAGTTTCTGCCATTTTGTGTGTGTGTGCTACTTGGCTATTGCCACAACAACATATGTAACAAAGCACCCCAAATCTCCACAGCCTACAATAAGAAGCATGTATTTTCTTCTCGCTCTTGAGTCTGGAGGTCAGCTAGCTTCAGTCTACTTCAGGCTGAAGATCAGTTAGACCTGGCTCCTGGTGCAGCTCAGGTTCCAGTTTACTCCCTGGGATTTGCCTAATTCTTCTGGGAAGAGCAGCTCCAGGAGGCACAGTGGTCTTGTGTCAGATGGTATGTGCGCTTTAGGGTCAGTGAAAACACACCGTGCCTCAAGAGGCAGGTGCCTCAAGAGGCACTTCCACTCATGCACTATTGTCCAAAGCAAGTCCCACGGGAAGACCTCAAGTCAGTGAGGCGAGAACATATATTCCATCCACACGAGTGGGAAAAAATACAAACTCACAGGCATGGAGTGCCTTAGCACAGTTCTAATATGGAAGTTGAGAGCAATAGTTTGATCTCATGAATTTCATGTCCTCAACAGTTCCTCCAAGATATCATGACGTGGTTGCTCCTTGTTACTTCACAACTGGAGGGGAAGCCCCTTCCTCTTCAGTCTTCTCTAGCTCTGGAGATGAACTTGTGGCTGTGTTCATGACCACCAGCTTGCTTGCTGCTATGGAGCTTTGGAGAAAGAAAAGGCCTCAGCTTCAGGACTGCCCTTTACTTCCGAGTAATGTCTTCAGGATTCTCATGCTATGGAATAAGGTGTGGACATGTTCTCCCAACATACTTCAATCTTTTCAAATTTTTATTCTGCTTTTTCATGTTCCAGAAAGACTCTAAACCAGATGTGCCTTTCTCCTAGTGGAACAAGCCTTTAAAAGTTCCAGATGTTCCTTGCTCAGCTGAACAGGATTCAGACTGAGGGGAAGGGGAAGGACAGAAAAGAGGCAGAACTGCATACTTGACACTTTCTTTTTTAAACAGGCACTCTTTGGGGTATAAAATCTACATAATGAAGAAGAAATCTCTGAAAGTAGATGAAGAAAAAATTTCAGAACTCATCACTAGCAGAGGCTGCATCCTTCAAACATGCCTTTGATTTCTGAGTAATCGTGTTCATATTGCCACTGATCAAGAGCTAAATCCACTTAAGTGGAAGGAATCCACTTACTACTGTGACCTGCAAAAGAAGTTAACTGTGAAGTTGGCAGCTCCTATTTCCACACTGGAGACTATGGTCTGACACTGAAATATTAGCTGCATGGTAGTTTTTCCCGGTAATGACAGGAAATGAAATAAACATCCCTAGGAAGAGTCTCTAAGACACCATAACTAGCTAGGGACGATTGTCACACAGCTGAACACTAACCAACTTATAGAAGCTATAAAGAAACAGGAAGTAGATGATGTGCAGTGCTCAGGGTCACCCAATCAGTCCACTTCATATGGAAAGTCTATGACTAACAAATAAAAGAACTCAAAAAAAAAAAAAAAAAAGTATATGACCAACTGGGTGTGGCAGTACACACCTGTAATCCCAGGAGGCTGAGAAAGGAGGATTGCAAGTTTGAGGCCAGCCTCAGCAACTTAGTTAGGCCCTAAGTAACTTAGCAAGACCTTGTCTTAAAAAAAAAAAAAAAAACGGGGCTGGAGATGTTGCTCAGTGGTTAAGTACCCCTGGGTTTCATCCACAGTATTAAAAAAACAAGTCTATGACCATATGTGTGGTACCCAAAATGGTCAAATTCATAGAGCTGAATCCACTTAAGTGGAAGGAATCCACTTACTCCTGTGACTAGTAAACGAAGTTAACTGTGAAGTTGGCAACTCCTATTGCCCAAACTGGAGACCCCGATCCGATGCTGAAACATTAGCTGCATAGAAAGTCTGTGAATTTGATGAACAGTGGGGACTGCCAGAGGATGGGGGATAGGGAATGGGAAGTTAGTGTTTAATGAGTGCAGAGCTTTGCATCAAAGATGAACAGTGGAAATGGCTGCACAACCATGTGAATGTACATTTTAAAATGGTCAAAACAGTAACTGTTGTGTGACCTGTATTTTACTTTTTTGAAGTTCCTGACCACTGGGAAATCCATCCAGCATTTTACCTATATGCATTTTTCTGCATCTGTGTTATACTTCAATGACAAATGTTAAAGTGGCGGAAAGGGGCTGAGGTTGTGGCTCAGTGGTAGAGCACTTGCCTCACATGTGGGAGGCACTGGGTTCGATCCTCAGCACCACATATAACCAAATGAATAAATAAAGGTCAATCAACAACTAAAAAATTTAAAAAAAAAAAAAAAAGTGGCGGAAAAATAAATATAAAAATGAAAGCTAAAAATAAGTGCTGAGAAGAAAATGAAGCAGGTTAAGGAGATGGAGGATGGAGAGAGATGCAGGGCTCAGGACACAGTACTTCATAGACTATGTTCCAGGTTGAATTCTCTCTCCTAAGAACATCAGGAAGCAATTTTGTCCCCCGACCCTTTTTTTGCAGGGAGAAATTAGATTAAAATTCAGGTGCTTAGTGTAGCCTATCAAACATTTACAGCTCAATATATTTATTTATTATGTCAAAGAGGACAATGTTAATTCATTCAAGGTAAATAGAGAACTTCTCATTTATAATTAAAATTTCATTTCAGCAAAATGCAAGGGCTTTCATTTTGGCATTTTATTTACTCTATTTTAGTATCTTTTTTAATGTCAGTCACACAGTTTTGCATGAAAATGAGTGTGATAAATCAATCTTGGTTAAAAGTCAAATGAATATGTACATATGTATGTATATACACATAGATGTTTACTAGACATATGCCTGTACACATACACATACGTATGTGTGAATGTGTGCACATATATTTCTTTATATGAAATAAAGCAATTTTCCTTAAATTATAGGTGATTATTTTTAAAAGCCATAACCATATGCTGCTGGATTTGGGCTTTGACTTAGGACTCAGCCAAAATCAAACCCAGGTCTTATCTCTGGAGACTGAAGAGGTAAGGAAAAATTGGGGGTGAGACCCCCAGGAATCCAACTTCAAACCACATTTCAGGGAAAGCATTTTCACGGCTGACCCTACTCTGAATTTTCTTGCTTCTCCTTGGCTTTCTCCCGCCTCTACCCAATTGCCATCCTCTGGGCCCTTCCTGAGTCACTACTATCCGGAGAGAAGCAGACGTCAAGTGTCTTCTAGGCATCGATATTTCTGCCAGACAGCTCCAAAGTAATTAATTACTAACTTTTTTCTTAGCCTCCCAAGTGCCATCTAATACCTTCGATCTATCATTCCCTGCGGTTCCCTGCTCAGGGAAGGGTAGCATCGTCATCCACAGAGCTGATGGCTAGAGGTTTAATCTGCCCATACTGTCATCGCGAGGGAGCGCAGCCTGCCGCTCTCAACACTTCCTAAAAATGAAGACCCTTCTGATTCCTGGGGGACAGATTGAGGTAATATCTGTTTATCCATGTCCAAGACAGCCCATTAGCCACCCTAAAGTCTGCTGGAACCTGCTCCATGGTGAGAAGGGCTTAGAACAAGAAAGAAAGGGCAAAGGGAGGCCGAGTATGGTAGTGCACGCCCATAATCCCAGCACTTTGGGAGGCTGAGACAGGAGATTCGCGAGTTCAAAGCCAGCCTCAGCAATGGCGAGGCACTAAGCAACTCAGTGAGATCCTGTCTCTACCTAAAACACACAAAAAAAATAGGGCTGGGGATGTGGCTCAGTGGTCAAGTACCCCTGAGTTCAATCCCTGGTACCAAAAAAAAAGAAAGAAAGAAAGAAAGAAAAAGAAGGGCAAAGGGAAAACCAAGGATGTCAGGTTCAGTGGTCACATTTCTCCAGGCAGAGAAACCTAACTGGGCCTTTCAGTTCCAACTTCCATAAAAGACAAATGCTCCTCTCTTTAAGGGAACCTTAGAACTGCCCGGCAAAGCTGGTCCTCCTGGGCTTAGCACTTGGCTTGGGTGTCTTTCTCAACAGTCTTGCTGGATGCCTCAGGTTGGGCTACATTATGTGTTCCACCACCATTGTTTGTTGTTGCTATTGTTGTTGTTCTGTGATGCTGGGATCAAACCCAGGCCCTTGCACATGCCAGGTAAGTACTCTACCACTGAGCTACACACCAGACCCCACTGGCCCTCTTTGATATGCCATGCTCATCTGTGTCCTCCACAGCACCGCAGGGATCCAGCTTGACCTGCTTGCAGCCATTTTTAGTCCTTTCAGCCATAATTTACCCTGAGTCACCCTGGCCTGTTTCCCTACACTATTGTTTCAGGTCAACAAACCATTGGAGTGTTACGTGGAGCTTTATGACTGGACCCTGGTAGCGTCAATGCCAGGAATGTTCCCCATGACTTTGACGTGAGCTTCATATAAACCAAGTACATTCCACCTTGGATGAAAGTCACTTTTGTCCTGACCACCTGACCCAAATCGCAGGGATGCAACTGTATTATTATCTTCTATGAGTAAATTCCAAATCAGTAAATTTCAATCAGTAAATCCCCAATCTCTTTCTTCAATCTCGTGGCAACTTTGGGTCAGTTGTTTTACACCAATTTTTTCTAAATACCCACTGACGGAGAGCTCTCTAAAGGTCAGAGTGCCTCCATAAACATTTGCAGAAATGAATTGAATTTACATTCTTTCTTTATTACACCAACCAAATAAAGCATACCTCCTCTTTATACCATCATTAAGAATTTCCAGGGGCTGGGATTGTGGCTCAGTGGTGGAGCACTTGCCTCGCATGCAGGAGGCACTAGGTTCGATCCTCAGCACCACATAAAAATAAAAATAAAATAAAGATATTGTGTCCATCTACAACTAAAAAATATTAAAAAAAAAAAGAATTTCCAAATAACTAAAGTTGCTTCTATTAAGCCTCAAAGCTGAACATGTTATTGAATTCATTCTAAAATGCTTTGAATATTTCCTAGACTCATTAACAAAATTCAGCAAACATAATGTAACTTTTCTCTCATGGAACCTGGGATATATTCATTGGCTTGTGAATTTGACTGCTCTTAGAGAGACTTAAAATGGTTTAAACAAGAGTCTTTTTTTTTCTTTCCTATGTAGCAATGCAATAGCAGGTATCCGTGGGTTCCAAGGTGACTCCACAGGGTCAGGAATCCAAGTTCTTTCCATCTTCTTGCTCTGCCATTGCCAGACATTACCCTTCTCATCACCTGACCCCTTAGGCCATGTTGCAGCCTGTAAAGAAGAATGGACAGGAGAGCAGAACTTGTATGACCTGCCATACTTCACTTCTGGCTCCTAGTCCAGGGACAGCACTTAACCACCTGGCCATGCCTAACAGCAAGAGACTCAATAGCCATTGTCCACAGAAAAGCCCTTGATGTGATGGATGAGCTTATTTCTAGTGATCTTACTTCCTATCCTGCCAAGAGTTAGAAAACCAAAGACTGAGATTTTTAGAATTACATGTATTAGGTCATAGCAGTGAAAAAGCTGACTAAAACAATCTGTTAGCCAGCTTTTCATTATTGTCACAAATAATTGATGTAATCAATCTATCAAGAGAAAAGTTTATTCTAGCCAAAGTTTTAGCCAAGGACGCCATTGCTTTTGGGCGTGGGTGACATCATGGTGGAGAAAGCATGGTGGAGAAAAACTGTTCCCTTCATGAGCAGCAAGTGAAAATGGGGAAGAAGAGGGCCTGAGTCCCACTAGCTCCTTCATGTCCCCCAATGACCCAAAGACTTTCTACCAGATCCCACCTCTTAAAGCCTCCTCCACTTCCAGTAGCACCGGCCTAGGGATTAAAAATACCTTTAACACATGGGCCTTGAGGGGACTTTCTAAAGCTTCTTTGTTCAGCTGGGTGCAGTGGCACACACCTGTAATCCCAGCAGCTCAGGAGGCTGAGGCAGGAGGATCACGAGTTCAAAGCCAGCCTCAGCCACGGCGAGGTACTAAGCAACTCAGTGAGACCCTGTCTCTAAATAAAATACAAAATAGGGCTGGGGATGTGGCTCAGTGGTCAAGTGCCCCTGAGCTCAATCCCCAGTACCAAAAAAATAAAATTAAATAAAACTTCTCTGTTCAAACTATTGGAGTAATAATACATGACACACCCAATTGCTTTTCTTTTTTTCTTTTTTTGGTACTGGAGATTGAACTCAGGGGCACTCGCCCACTGAGCCACATCCCCAGCCCTATTTGGTGTTTTATGTAGAGACAGGATCTCACTGAGTTGCTTAGTACCTCGCCGTGGCTGAGGCTGGCTTTGAGCTCGTGATTCTCCTGTCTCAGCCTCCCAAAGTGCTGGGATTATAGGCTTGCGCCACTGCACCTGGCTTCAATTGCTTTTCTGATTTATTTTGGGAATGGGAAAATTCTTGGGTATCTACTATGCACACGATTACCAGCTGTGGTGTTAACTATGATATGCACTATTCCTGAGCCAGTTTGATAACACTCAAAGTGTGAGTAATAATTTTGAACTTGGGGAAATAGAAACCCTTTTAACAAGTCTAGATTTCTAGGTTTTATATTATTTTTAGTTTTGAAGTACAATTGCTGTCTTCAAACCCATAAAACAAATCACAAGCAATTTAAAAATTAATTTTATGTATTAAACACACTCATTCACACACACACATGCACACACACAATCAGTTGGGGGTTAATAGCAGAGGCTCTGGAGCCAGGTTGCCTCGGTTCAAACATCTGCTCTGCCACTTAGTATTTGCATGATATTAAGCAAGTCTCAACCTCTCCTGGTATCTTCATCTGTAATATGGAAATAATAACAACTTACCTCATTGGGTTGTTGTGAGAAGTAAATACTTTATCACATATAAAGCATGTTGCTTGGGGTTGGGGGACATAACTCAACGGCAGAGCACCTGCCTAGCATGTGTGAGGCCCTGGATTTGATCCCCAGTGCTGACATTGTAATGCCCAATAAAAGTTAGCAATTATTATTAAATAAAGTCAGCTGCTGCTTCCACAGGTTCTGAGTGAGTCTGGGAGAGAAGCTTCTTTGGATGGAGTCTCTTGGGCTTTATGGCAGCTCATGCACTGCTCAGAGGCTTTCTTCCCTAATGTTCATGTTCTGGGCTGTGCTCCAGATGGCTTAAAGCCCCTGGAAGCTGAAGGGCCAGAGAAATGGAGTGCTGTTGTAAATTAGAGTCAACTTGAATCATGACACGTTTTATCTCACTCACATCCTGCATGCATTTTTAATAGGGTCTCAAAGACAGTGCAGTAAACCGATGGCAGATGAAAACTGCTCTCATGTTTGGATTCTTAATTCTGTGTTTACATTTCCATTCTCCAGACATCCTTAAAGACAGACAGAGGCCCCATTTCAAAAGGGATAATGGAACCGTGTTTTCATTTATTAAGTACTTTTTGCGGAAGGGTTTTCTAGATCAAAACCAGAGCATCCCTTTCGACTCCTAACAGCTCAATAACAAGAAGGAAGGAAGAAGTGGAAGTGAGACGCTCTGTCTGGTAAGTGAGCCCGTCTGACTCCCACGGTTGTCCCATGACGACTGCCTTTGCAGAGTGTGCTCTGGAAGACAATGCTCTCTGCACCCCAAAATGCAACCCTTAGGAAGAGGTCTGTCTATCTTTGTGAAAGGAGAAGGATTTGATAATAAACTTCCTCGCAGAATAAACAAATACTGTTTCATATTGTTCTATATTCTTTCTGTTCATAATCTATCTAATTTTGAACAGAAAAGCCATGTACCAAGGGGTGGATTGTGGTCAGTGGTAGAGCGCTTGCCTACGTGTCACATGTGAGGCACTAGATTGGATCCTCAGCACTACATAAAAATAAATAAATAAAATAAAGGTATTGTGTCTATCTACAACTAAAAAAAAAATTCATGTATCTAGCTTGTAAAACCTATAAAGGTATCCAGGAAAAGCCTCCTTCCCACCCCAAGCTCCAGCTGGCCAGGTCCCACCTCCACTTCATCCCCAAAGGAATTCCTGTTCCATCTCTTGCATCCCTTCCAGAGCTGTACAAGCAAATATGATTGCCTGCACTTTTCTTCCCTTTGCATGCCGTCGTGGCATCCACACATACCATTCTTCTTATTTTCCTTTTCACTTTTGGAGATCCTATTCAGAGAGCTTCTTTATTCTAGATTTCCTCAAGGAAACATGCAGAACTCTGGACCCTGGTCAATTCTGATGAAAAATAGATTGTGCCATTGTGCCACCCCTTCAAGGCCAGTGGCACTTGCACATGAGCTTCACCAGCCCTTCAAATGCACTACATGCTGGATGTGGTGGGCCCCTACATCTGTACTTTACCAATCTTAGACCCTCGTTTCTTCAACTGCACAGCATGAAAGCAGCCCAGATCCATGACTCATAGTTCCTTAAAAGGCATAACCCCAGCAGTCACAAAAAAATAATTTAAAAGAAGCTGCTCAAACATCAGCTATTTTTATTTTTATTTTTTTATTTATTGGTACCAGGGATTGAACTCAGGGGTACCTGACCACTGAGCCACATCCCCAGCCCTATTTTGTGTTTTATATAGAGACAGGGTCTCACTGAGTTGCTTAGTGCTTCACTTTTGCTAAGGCTGGCTTTTTTTTTTTTTATATTTATTTATTTATTTTTTAGTTTTAGGTGGACAGAATATCTTTGTTTTTATGTGGTGCTGAGGATCGAACCCAGTGCCTCACGCGTGCTAGGCGAGCACGCTACCACTGCACCACAATCCCAGCCCCTAAGGCTGGCTTTGAACTCACGATTCTCCTGTCTCAGCCTCCCAAAGTGCTGAGATTACAGGCATGCACCACTGTGCCTGGGCAAACGTCAGCTATTTTTATAATATACATGTATTCTGTTCTAGGAAAAAAATGTAATAATAAAGAGCCAAGGATGTAGCTCAGTGGTAGAGCACTTGCCTGACATGCAGAAGACCCTGGGTTCCATCCCTGGAACCACAAAATTAAAAAAGAAAAGAAAGAAAAAAAATTAATAAATACTACTTTTTAAACAATAAGTGAAGTAAGGGCTGGGGATATAGCTCAGTTGGTAGAGTGCTTGTTTCACATGTACAAGGCCCTGGATTCAATCCCTAGCACAATAAATAGATAGATAGATAGATAGATAGATAGATAGATAGATAGATAGATAGATAGATAGATAAAGTAGTGGTGCTCCAATAATCTAGGGCCTGGAATCTTATGGGTGTTTTTAAATTGAAAAAAAATAGTTACATATTTTTATGAGTAACATGATGCTTTGATAAATGTATATATTATAAAATGATTAAATCAAGCTAATTAGCATAGCTATCACCTCATATATTTATTATTTTTGTCATGTGAACATTTAAAACCTACTCTCTTAGCAATTTCAAAATATATATATATTGCATAATTGTTAACCATAATAACCATACTGTGCAATACATCTTGAATATATATTTTTAGTTAGTTGATTTATTTGTTTGGTACTGAGGATTGAACCTAGGGCCTAGTGCATGTAGGCAAGCACTCTACCACTGGGCTGGGGGGTGTGGCTCCATGGTAGAGTGTTTGCCTAGCATGTGTGAGGTACTGGGTTCAATTCCCAGCACTGCATATAAATAAATAAGTAAAACAAAGGTCCATCAACAACTAAAAAATAAATGTTAAAAAAAAGACTTCTATCCCTTAAAAAAAAGAACTCTACCACTGAGTGACATTCCCAGACCTCAAAAACTTATTCTTCCTGTCTAACTAAATGTTATACCTTTTGACTAACATCTCCCTGTTTACCCCAACACATGCAGCCTAGAAGTTTTGTGTCCTTTTCTCTACTGTCTAAAATGAATACCTCTAAATTCATCCTATTTTTGATGCACTTCAAAGTAAGTTGCAAATGTCAGAACACCATCCCTAAGCACTTCAGCTTGTATTTCACCAGCTAGATTCAGTATTAGTTTAGATTTTTTTTCTTAAATTACACACCATGAAATATTTTGACACGAAATTTGACAAATGCACACAATACCTCCATTAGTCAACGTAGGCATGTCTTACAATTTTCTGTCAATCAGGTAAAAGAATGCTCAGGAGTTACATCTAAGATGAGAGAAAATCCCATCAGAGTCAACATTAGTGACAATGGACTTTTGTTTTAGCTCAAACCAAAGAGGTATTGTAAGAATAAATTGTACGGAAAAACATGCCACTTTTCAAGGTATCAAAAAAGTGGTTCCATGTACCAGCTAGAAAGGGTAAGTGGGAAGCAGGAAAAACTCATAGGATGAGATCCAAACTGAACCTAGAGATAATTTGAGCTCCTGGCTGTCTGCCACTGCAGTCACCTCTTCCATTTTCTTAGCCCTCCCACCCATCCCCAACCATGAGTTATTTATCTCCCCCCTCATTCCTGTTACAGGTGGCTTGCAAAGGTGTGATTAATAAATCATGAAAAATACTCGTGGGATAATTAAGTAGTCACAACCTGATTCATTGTGTCACATGGAGAAACAATTTGCTAACAGAAACAGCATGGCACCTAGAGGTGTGGAGTTCAGAAAGGGGACCAAGGGTTAAGAATGTGAGAATGTGTCTCCGGCCCCACTGAGGAGAGAGTGTGCCAATGATTCATCCAACATGGACATTCCAGTGGGACTTTCAGGCACCAATCTGGCCACACTCAATCAATGATGTTGGCCACTGAGACATCCTCCCACTCACTCCCCATGCTGTGATGCTCTCCTCACCAAGGAGGCTTCTGAAGACACTTGCTTCTGATGTCCACAGGAGGGAGAATGCATTAACTATCTCATTGCAATTTACTTTGAAATGCATCAGAAGAGGATGATAGGTAGACAGATGTATGGCAAGGTGACCAGGCAAATGGAGGAAAATATGAACACTCGCAGAGTCTAAGTAAGGGGACTGTGCCTGCCCCAAGCATCTGAGCCAACTGGCAGTTCCATGTCATATCAATCTGGTTTGTGCAGTAATTTCCTGTGACCTGAGCTAGCAGGATTTGGGCATACATAGGGCCATTTAGACACTTCAGTTTCTGAATTTACAACCCTGGGAACCAAACCCTAAGCCCTAGTACTATCATGGCATTTGGAGATCCTGCCCAGGCGGCAACTGACCTCTCCTAGTTCACCTCACTATCTTGACTACAGTTTCAAGTGCCTAAAACAATAGTAGTAAAACAGTGCTATATGAAATCCCCTCTCCTGTCTGTGCCAGGTGGATATTCAAGGGTAGATTCTCTCTAGCTTTCACCCCACTTTCTCACTGTCCTTTCAGGGGTCTCTTGGTCCTTTTGTTCTTTCCCCTTCCCACCCCAACACACATATCTCCAGGGTCCTAGTTCCAAGTCAGTTGTTTCTACACTGTTTCCCCAAAGGCTTTTGCTGGAGGGGTCCTCTCAGCCCTTTGGGTCCTCCAATCACTAAAAGAATCTGTCTTTCTGGGCTGGGTCTGTGGCTCAGTGATAGATCGCTTGCCTTGCACATGTGAGGCACTGGGTTCGATCCTCAGCACCACCTAAAGATATAAATAAATAAAGATATTGTGTCCATCTACAGCTAAAACAATATTTAAAAAAAAGAATCTTTCACAGCTAAGCTTCAACACAAAGAAAATCCTTCCAAAATGATTTATTATGAATATATTCAGACATAAAGAGAAGTTGAAAGAGTTCTGCAGTAACTATGCATATACACACAGCCTTGATGCTGCGATAGTCCACATTCTTTTACATTTGTCTTGTCACCCTGTCACACATCCATCTGCTCATCATCAATCTAACCTACTTGGATGCATTTTAGAGTAAACTGCAAATATCAAAAACACTTTACCCCTAAACACTTCAGCAGTCCTATCACCAACTAGACTCAGCATTCATGTAGGGTATTATGGTGATGGTTGTTCTAAAATTCACATACTGTGAAACCACTTCACATTCATTAGGATAGTCACTATCAGGAAAAAATAGGAAATAACAATTGACAGCAAACGTGTTGAGAAATTGGGACCCTTGTGCACTGTCAGTGGGAATGCAAAATGGTAGAACCACTGTGAAATAAAGAACGGCCGTTCCCCAAAAAGTTAAAAATAGGATTACCATAGGATCTTCCATTTTACTTTGGGATATATACCCCAAAGAAATTTTTTGTGTGTATGAGTGTGTGTGGTACTGGGGATCGGACCCAGGGCCTTGTGCACGCAAGGCAAGCACTCTACCAACTGAGCTATATCCCCAGCCCCTACCCCAAAGAATTTTTAAAGGGTGTTGAAAAGAGAGTTGTGTTTCCATGTTCACAGCAGTATTGTTTGCAATAGCTAAAACATGGATGCAACTCTCAAACTCACTGGCAGATGAATAGTAAGCAAAACACTGCAAAATGGAATATTATTTAACCTTAAAGAAGGAAACTCCAATAGGGTCTACAACATGGAACGCAGCTATCTCACCACTGTGCTACAACATGGATGGACCTTGAGGACTAAGTGAAATAATCAGTCACAAAAAGACAAACACTGTATAATCCCATTTAAACAAGGTACTTATTCAAAATCATAGAGACTGAAAGTAGAAGAGTAATTGCCAGGAGCTGGAGGCAGGAAGAATGGGGAGTTACTATGTAACGGGTATAGAGCTTCCGTCTAGTTGATGAAAAAGTTCTGGAGATGGATGTTGGTAATGGTTGCATGGCAATATGAATGTGCTTTATACCAAAGAACTGTACGCTTAAAATGGTTAAGATGGAAAATTTTGCTATATGATTGTTACCACAATGAAAAAATAAATAAATACTATGATTTTTTTTCTGAACTGGGGAGTAAACCCAGGGGTGCTTCACTATTGAGCTATATTCCCAGCCCTTTTGTATTTTATTTTGAGACAAGATCTCACTAAGTTACCTAGCTGGCCTCCAGCTTGGAATCATCCTACCTCAGCCTCCCAAGTAGCTGGAATTATAGGTGTGCACCACCACCCTGGCCCTATGAATTTTTTTTTTTTTTTTTTTTTGTACCAGGGATTGCACTCAGGGGTACTTGACCACTGAGCCACATCCCCAGCCCCATTTTGTGTTTTATTTAGAGAAAGGGTCTCACTGAGTTGCTTAGTGCCTTGCCATTGCTGAGGCTGGCTTTCAACTCACGATTCTCCTGTCTCAGCCTCCCAAAGTGCTGGGATTACAGGCGTGTGCCACCGTGCCCTGTGAAATGTTTTGATTTGAGTTTTCACAAATTGTATGCAGCAAGTGTAATCTGAACTCCTCTGAAGAGAGAGAACAAAAAAATTAGAACATTTTCATCACCCTACAAGTTTCCCTCAAGTCCTTCCTTGGTCAGTCTTGCCCTCAACCTCCAGAGGCAACTGCTTTAAAAAGAAATCAGATTTATGGGGCTGGGATTGTGGCTCAGTGGTAGAGCGCTTGCCTCACATGCATGAGGCACTGGGTTCGATCCTCAGCACCACATAAAAATAAAATAAAGATATTGTGTCCATCTACAACTAAATATATATACATATATACATACATATATATGTAAATATAAAAGAAATCAGATTTAAAAATCAGCTTTAAAAATATATTACTTTGGAGCCGGGCGCGGTGGCTCACGCTTGTAATCCCAGCACTTAGGGAGGCTGAGACAGGAGAATCGCGAGTTCAAAGCCAGCCTCAGCAAC
>PVHX01028343.1:0-18063 GCA_004024805.1 Geosciurus inauris | reverse complement strand
TTCCTGGTCTCTTGGGTTTAGTCTCCAAACTCTATCACTGCTCTTTTGAATTCCTGGCCAGGTGCATTTTTTTCAACTGATCCTGCAAGTATCTGGATTAGAGGTGGAGGGATTTGGATGGCTTTCCATGACCAGTATTCCCCTGTGTAAACCTCTCTCCACATTGGATTTTCTCCTGGTCACTTAGGCACTCTCTATGTCATGCAGTGTGACTTTTCCAGGACTGTATTTCAAGCCAAACTCAGGTTTGCCAGGAATCAGCTCTCCTAGCTGCCCACCCCCACACCAAGGCTACAAAATGCTTCCTTCCTTTGTCCTCTGCATGCAGCAGAGAGAGATGGAGCTTCTTTCCCACACAAAGATATTGTATAACAGGCCTTTCAGTTTAGTTGAGCAGTACCTTTGATCTCTGATCTTTCCATGTCCAGGCACACCTCAAGCCTCCTAAAAATATGGGTTCCTGTAATTTCCTTATCCCTTCACTTTGCTCATGGAGGGACCACTCTAGCTGGTGCCTCCAGTGGCATCAGCAGTGGTGGCGCAGGAGTTCTTCCTTATTTCATTATATTCAACCTCCTGATTCCCAAATCTCTTTTTAGTGTCCAGTATTAAATTCCAGTAAAGCACCCCCCTTTTTTTCACCCACCTTGCTGAGAAGCCACCTGATTTCTTGGTTTCATGCCATGAAGCAGGCAGGAAAGTGACCTTCTCTATTCTGCCATTTTGAAACTTCCTCCATGATATATCCAAGTATTGTTGAATTTTGAACATGGTTATTTTGTGTGTGGAACAAGGTGTGCTGTCTCTTGTGTGGGTTTAAGTCAGCAGTAGAGTCTCTACCTTGTGCACTTGTAGTGTCCCAGTAGATTCTCAGCACCATTTTGAGAAGCAGTACTCTGACTGCTTAAATCTCAACTCACAGAGCAACTAGAAATGTGGCCTTCCTCTGATCAGCCATCTTGAATCCCCTCTAATCCTCTTTATTCTCTTTATTTCTATATAGAATCCATAGTAATATTTCACTTCCATTTTTTATTTTAGTAATTTAAAACTTCTCTCTCTCTCAGTTTTCTAGTCCATTTGGCTAAAGTTTTGTCAATTTTATTGTTTTTTTCCCAAAGAACCAACTTTTGGTTTCATTGATTTTTCTCTATTGCTTTTCTGTTCTCTAGTTGGTTTAGTTTTGCTTTAATCTTCATGATTTCCTTCCTTCTTCTAGCTTTGTGTTTAGTTTGGTTTTATTCTACTTCCTTAAGTTGAAAAGTCAGGTTCTTGATTTTAAATCTTTCTCAATTTTTTTTGTGGGGGTTTCTGGGGATTGAACTCAGGTGTACTCGACCATTGAGCTGCATCCCTAGTCCTCTTTTGTATTTTACGTAGAGACGGGGTCTCACTGAGTTGCTTAGCACCTCACTGTTGCTGAGGCTGGCTTTGAACTCATGATTCTCCTGTCTCTGTCTCCCAAAGTGCTAGGATTAAAGGTGTGTGCCACTGTGCCCAGCTTTTCTCAATTTTTAATGTAAGCATTTATAGTTGTAAATTTCCTCTTTAGTACTATTTCCATTGCATACTATAAGTTTGATATGTTTTAATCTTCATCTGTTCTTAAGCATTTTTTGATTTTCTTTGTGATTTGTTCTAGGATTCATCAGTTGTTTAAAGTGTTGCTTAATTTTCACATATTTGTGAATTTTCCGGGTTTTTTTTTTTTGTTGTTATTTATGTCTCTTCCTTCTTGTAGTTGCAGAGGACTCTTTTATAATATTTTTGTAAATCTGTTGAAACTTAATTTATGATCTGGTATATGGTCTGTCTTAGAAAATATACCATGCTTACTTGATAAGAATATATATACTGGTGGTGGTGGGTAGAATGTTCCATATATGTCTGTTAGATATTCCTGATTTCTTGTATTTTTTAAATCCTCTATTTCCTCACTTATCTTTTCCCATCTAAATACTAAGCAGGCCTTATTATACTCAGCTTCCAAAATCATATGTGGTCAGTCAAATTTAGGGTAGTGTGTTTATGGGCCTTAGTTATTTTCTGGTTGGTTGTTCTATCCATCATTGAGAATAAAATATTAAAGTCTCCAAGAATTATTGGAGGAATATGTTTCTCCCTTCTGTTATGTCAACTTTTGCTTTATATGTCTTGATAATGTCTTATTAGGTGTGCAACTATTCATAATTGTCATATCTTCTTACTGTATTGAACTTCTTAAAATATATATCTTCCTTTGTATCTTGTAAACATTTTTTTAAAGATTTTTTCTTTCTAATATTAATATAGCGACCTATACTCTCTTTTGTCTACTATTTACATGGAATAGATTTTTCTATCCTTTTACTTTCAATCTATTTGTGCTTTGGAGTTAATGTGAACCTCTTGTACACATGATGGATCAGTTTTTTAAAAAAATATTCTTCCAATCTCTGTCTTTAGATTGGAGACCTTAATCCATTTACATTTAAAGTAATTACTGAGAAGGGACTTACTTCTGTTGCTATTGGTTATCTGTATGCCTTATATCTTTTTTTTTTTTTTGCTCTTATTTCTTGCATTACTGTCTTTTGTGCTTGGTTGATTTTTTGTTTTTGCAGTTTAATGTTTAAGGCCCCATTTTATTTACTTTTATGTGTATTAATAGCTATCATCTCTGTGGTTATTATGGGATTTACATTTAACATCCTAGTTATAACACTTTAATTTCTTGTTTTCTTTTCTTTTCTTTTTTTTTGTTGTTATTGAATATTGAACCCAAGGGTACTTAACCAGTGAGCCACATCCCCAGCTCCCTTTTTATGTTTTATTTAGATATAGGGTCTCCCTAAGTTCCTTAGGGGACTTGCTAATTTGTGGAAGCTAGCTTTGGGCCATGATTCTTTTAAGCCTTCTGAGCTGCTAGGATTACTGGCATGTGTCACTATACTTGGCTAACACTTTAATTTGAATTTATCCCAAGTTAACATCAATAACATACACAAACTCTTTTCCTTTGCAGCTCCATTCCCACCCCTTTCAGTAGCTGATGTTACAGAATTACATCTTTACATATCGTATGCCTCCAAACAAATGATTCTTTTAAATGAATTTTATCTTAAGTCACATAGGAAACAAAATGTGGGGTTATAAACTGAAGTTATAATAACATTAGTTTTGAACTAACCCTTAAAAAATACATCTCTTAAATAATATGAAAAGTAGTGGGGTTATAAATCATTTAATTTCCCAGGTATTTACCTTAATTGAGAACTTTATTTCTTCACATGGCTTCAAATGACTGTTCCATATTCTTTCATTTCATTCTGCAGGACTCCTGTGAGCATCTCTTGCAGGGCAGGTCTAATGATAACAAACTGCCTCAGTTTTTGTGTATTTAGAAATGTTTTCTCTCACTTTTGAAGAACAGTTTTGCTGAATATAGGATTCTTAGTTGACAGAATTTTTTTTTCTTTCTGCACTTTGAATATTTTGGCTCATAGTCTTCAGGCCACCTAGGTTGCTGATAAGGAATCTATAGATCATATTATTAAATTTCCGTGTATGTGGTAAGTCACTTCTTGATGCTTTTCAAGATTCTTCCTTTCTCTTAAATCATTTTTTTTATTATAGTGTGTCTCTTTGAGGACACCTTATTTGAAGTTCATTGAACTTCTTGAGTGTTTATATTCATATCTTTCATCAAATGTGGGATGTTTCCAGCCATATTTCTTCAAATATTCTCTCCATCCCTCTCCTTCTTCTTCTCCTTCTAGTACTTTGGCAATGCATACCTATTCACTTATCTCTGGCTTTTAAAATTATGTAAATAACTTCTATTGTCCTATCTTCAGGTTTGCTGTTCTTCTGCCGGCTCAAACCTGCCTTTGAATTCCTCTAGTGAATTTTTTATTTCAATTACTGTACTTTCAGCTCCAGAATTTATGGTTTTTTTTTTTTTAATTTTAGATTTTATTCCTTTTTAGAGATATTTCCATTTTGTTCAGGTATTGTTTTCTTGACATCCTCCTTTAGTTCTTTGAGTATCTCTAAGAAAGTTATTTCAAAATTTCTGTCTAATCTGCCAGCAGTTCATTTCCAGGAATGGTTTCAGTTGATTTGTTTATGTTTTCTTAGAATATATCACCTTTCCTTGTTTTTTGTGGCTTGGTGATTTTTTTTTTTTAAATCAAAAACTGGACATCTGGTCCAAATAATGTAACTCAGGAAATCAATTTCTTTTTCTTTCTTTCTTTATTTAATTTTAAAAAATTTTTGTAGGCTGTCTCTGTCCAAGGATCAGTCTAAGGTATAAACTTAAGTTCTTTTTAGTTCTTTTTGAAAACTGTACCTTTCCCTGGGCATACACAATCACTTTCTAATTTTCCCTGTATGTGCAATGGCCTTTGAATATTCTGATTTTTAGTGTCTGATTACCAAAAGGAATAAAAGAGGACAATGAAAGGGGAGCAAAGGCATTAGCCCTTTTAGCCCCTGAAAGTCATTTCAGTTAGAGGAAGAGGGGCTTGACACAATACAAAGGGATGCAACAGTAATGGCTTTTAGCTGCTGTGTCTGCAACTCTGTGGTCAGAAGTAGCAATCAGTTAGCAGAGAATAGATCTCAGATATTTGGAGGTAGTTTTTGCCCACCCTGGTTCCTCAAAGGTGTGTGAAAGCTGCTCCAAAAATGCATACATAGCTATCTATCATGAGGTTTGAGAAGAATGATGGGTAGATACTACTGGTCAGAGAGCTAAAGTTGATGAAATTAACACAATTTATCCTCCATGCCTTCTCCTGGAAGTTGTAAGCCTTTGTTAGACTTTAGAGTTTCAAAATAGTTACATCAGACAAATTCTGCCATATAGTTGTCTAGTCAGGGAAACAGATTTTTGGTGCTTCCTACTCTTTCAATTTTCTCAAAATACTCTTATATCCAGTTTTGTAATGTAAGTTAATAGGAAAATAAGATTCATTATATAGCAAAGGACAATTATTACTATAAATGTTACTAATAACATTTATCGGATCCTCACTGTGTGCTAGGTGCTACCTTAGCTGCTTGATGTATATTATGTCGTTTGGTCCACACAACAGTGCTATGTGAGAGGTACCATGATGGTTTCAATGTGGCAAATGAAGGCACTGAATCTCAGAGAGGTTAATTTACATACATTTTACTTCTAGTATGTAACAGAAGTGATATTCAAAACAAGTTATGCCAAACTTCAGAAAATATACTCTTAACTGTTGGCTAGCTCATGAAAGCCATATTGTATTTTGCATTAGTCAGTTTTCCCCACAATAATGTTGTGTTCTAACTACTTCAAGATTCAGTGGCTTAAAACAACAATTATTCTCATGCTCAAAGGTATGCAGACCAACTGATTTGACTGAATTTGGCTAAGCTCTGCTGGGAGGTTCTGTGTTTATTTTCGCTTCATTTTTTTCTTTTTTCTTTCTTATATTTTAAAATGTTGGAGTCCTGGCTAACATTAGTTAGATAGTAGCTATCCAGGGTATATGTATCTCATGGTAGGTCATCGGTGCACAAGCATGAAGATAAACCAGGCAAGCACTTTTGGGGCAAATGTCATATCCACAAACATTTCATTGACCAAAGCAAATTGCTTGGTCAAACCCAGCATCAATGGGGGAGGGAAATCAAGTCTCATGGTGGGAAGAGGAGGGCATAATTACTTTCAGAATAATAATACAAAATATCACACAAGCATTTTATTGTTTGCTTATCTTTAAATCTAGTAAATTTAATTCTTTTCATTTAGAAAGCTATTATGTCATTTTTGCTCCTGTATAAAACTCAAAATTCCAAAATTGCTACTGTAGATTTCAGTCTGTCTAGCCCTTATGTAGTTCAATGTTGAGTATTAAAATGTTGGCTGTTGAACTCTTTAGAATTGTACCATTGTTGGCAGATCTCAAATCCACACTATTTTTCACTTGATTCCTTGCCAAATTCACAAATGTGTTTATGTTGTTTTTAAAAACCCTGTAATAAAACTTTGATTTTCTGCAGAGCAATGTATTTTCAGAAACCCAGAAAGTTCTCATGAACAATTCTTACAAAGAATCATAGAATAAGGTCATTGAGTTTTAGAGCAGCCTTAAGAGGGCTTTTAGTTCAACCTTCTCATTTTACAAATGAGGAAACAAATAGTTTCAGTTTCAAACTTCCAATTTTCATGTACAGGTCCCCATTTTTGCATTTTTTTCATGTAATAAAAAAAGCAATGAGAAAAGAATCTAGGGTGACCTTTACATGTCTTACTGCAATTGTAATTCTATAACAGAGACCTCTGTTCATTTTATTTTATGAGACTCCTCATATGACCTGCTAAGTTTATCACTACAACCAACCTCCCCAATTGCCTGTGAAAAACAAAAATTAAGTCTTTCCATTTCTCTTCATAACCTTGAGGGATCTTCTGCTTTAAGAGCCAGTGGAGTGAGCTGAGAGACATCTGGTCACTGGCTTCCGAGTCTGAGACATCCAGGGCTGTCTTCCACAGGGGAGATGTAAAGAGAAGCATCACACCTGGTTTTCCAGAAAGAGAATTATGAGCATCTTTTCAAGATCAAAACTCTTAATATTTAGTTAGTAGTTTTTCCTATTAGAACTGTAGAGGAGCAAAGATTCGAAAAATCTAAGGGAAAAAGTATAACTCCTTAAATAAGTATCTTTTGAATCTCTCCTATGTGCCATGTCTGATGCTAGGTACAAGGTTATAATGTAAACAAGACAAAAAGAGTCACTGTGCTGATGATGCTCCAGTCCAGCCTGGTCAGGTAACTTAAGTGGTTTCAAAGCAAAAGCATAGGGTGCCATGGGAATATGGATTTAATTCAGTATATGGGAGGCTGAGAGCAGAGAACTTTCCAGGCAGGGAACAGAACATGTGCAAGGGCCTAGTGGAGCTAAGAAATGGCCAAGGAAGCCAAAGCTTAGCCAGGGACAGGGAGACTAATATGAGACTGAGCAGGCAGCAGGGGCCCAGACTGTGAGGGGACTTACAGGACAGGGAGAGTTTTGACTTTCATTTGAAAAGTGAAGAGAAGACCTGGAAGGCTCTCAAGTAGGAGAGTGATACATAATTCAATTTGCATTTTAAAGGGAACACATTGGCTGTATTCTCAAGAATGAATTGGGGTTGGGGGCGGGGTCTAAGAGAATTTCATGGAGAACAAAATAAGTATCTGACTGGAGAATCCAACTATTCAGCCCAGGTCAGCTGTATTATGCAGAGTGGAGACTGTGCAGGAGGGTGTGTGTACTCTGTGTGCAAATGTGTGTGGGTATGTTCACATAGTAAATAAAATATGTTGATGGTCCTTTTCTTTATTGTGTATATTCAAGGGTACAGCATGATGTTTTTATGTACATATACACACTGAAATGACTACAGCGAGGCGCAGTGACATGCCTGTAATCCTGGAGACGTGGGAGGGTAAGGCAAAAAAGGACCACAAATTGGAGGCCAGCCTCAGTCATTTAGCAGGACCCTCAGCAAATTAGAGAGACCTTGTCACAAAATAAAGAAATACAAAGGGCTGGGAATGTAGCTCAATGGTTAGGTTCCCCAGGCTCATCCCTGGTGTAGACAAATAAACACACACACACAAAACAAAACAAAACAACCCTCCCCCAGACCCAAACTCCTAAAAAAAAAATGATTACTATAATAAAGCAAGTTAACATCCCCATCTCCTCACATAACTTGGCTTTTTTTGTTTGTTTGTTTGTTTGATTTGGTTTTGGTGGTGAGAACCTGAAATCAACTCTCTTAGTAACTTTCCAGTTTGCAACACACTGTTATTAACCCTAATTTTTGTACTGTACATTAGCTCTCTGGACTTATCCTACGTAACTACAAGTTTTTACCCTCTGACCTGTTTCTTCACTTCCTCCCTCTCCCCTCTCCTCTCCCCTCAGTAACCACTCTTCCACTCTCTGTTTCTACATATTTGACTTTTTTAGATTGCATAGAGATTTTTTTTCCTGTGTCTGTGTCTTATTTTACTAATGTCCTCTGGTTTCTACCATGTTGTCATAAGTGGCAGGATCTCAGAAGGGCCTCTCTTATCCATAAACTCAGCCTCCACTTCCAGAGAGGCCAAGAATAGGATGACTCCTTTGGAGTTGGTGACTGTTTTCAGGACATGTGATTACACAGGGATGGCTTTAGAGTTGAAGCTGGAAAATTGGACACATGCATTTAGTTCTCCTTCTTCCTGAGACAAAAACAAAGAGAGCAGGACAGGAGAAAACAGCAAAACCTTGGAATTGAAGTGTTGTTAAAGATTGGTGACTGGCCTAACAGGCCCAATAAGGTTTGATGCTGAGCCTACAGTGCGGAAACTCCAAAGGCAACTCAGTTTACATTTTGGAGCAGTGAAAAAGCTCAGGAGCTGGTGGCCCAGGACCTCAGAAGCTGAGAGTGAAGGTAAAGCTGATAAAAGAGATTGGTGGAAAGGGTCTTAGGAGCAGTAGACCCCCTCCCCTACCCCCATGCCACGCATCCATGTGACTCCTTTTTCGTTACTGCAATACATGATAGGAGATATTTTATTTTTTGAAAACAGTGACCAGAGGGTTTCTGAATTGGAGATGCCAGAGAGAGATGGGGTATGGGAGGATGCTGTCCTGAAGGGAGAGGGATTATAGGCATATTGGTGGACTGCCTATATCTTTGGGCCCCAGCCTCCTTCCCACATTCTGCTCCCAGAATGCAACAGTCAGCAGATAGACCCCCATTATGTAGTGGGGTATGACCCAAGACCTCTCGTGGATACCTGAAACCATGGATAGTACTCAGCCCTATGTGTGCTGTTTTTTCCTATATCTGTGTACCTATGATGAAGTTTCATTTATAATAAGTTAGGCATAGTAAAAGATTAGCAGCAATAACTAATAATAAAATGGAACCATTAAAAGTTATGTGACTGCACTTGTTCTCTCTCACTCCCCAAATATCTTCTTATACTTTCACCCTTTTGTGGAAAGGAAACTCTGTGGCTTCTCTTTGGCATTTCCAAATTGCCAACATCAAGACTCTCTGTTTTGGGGATATTATTGAGTAAATAAAACACAAGAGTGACTAAAACACAAGCACTTTGATGTCATGATGGTCCTAGTATCATGACAGCTAATGGAGAGGTAGTGTACATGGCCTGAACATACTAAACCAAGGGAGGACTCATCCTGGGCAGGATGGGGCAGGATGGCATGAGATTTCATCACATTACTTGTGGTGCACAACTGAAATCTTTGGAATTGCTAATTTGGAATTTTTCATTTAATATTTTCAGACTAAAATAAGACTTCTTATGGGAAGTACTACTATATATTTTCAAGTATGAAGAGTCTCCACTGGACATCTGACCAACCCAAGAGGAAAAGTCTCAACTGAGGATTCCCTAGGAACTAGGAGAGTCATTTCCTCTTCAGTGCCAAA
Source organism: Geosciurus inauris (assembly GCA_004024805.1). Lineage (NCBI taxonomy): Eukaryota > Metazoa > Chordata > Mammalia > Rodentia > Sciuridae > Geosciurus > Geosciurus inauris. The sequence goes on along the minus strand of PVHX01028343.1, from coordinate 8,606 downwards.
TTGGACTGGGCGTGTTTGAATGAATTGAGAAACTTACATAGCTGGGGCAGAACTTGGGTTCGATCAGTGATAAGCACATTAAAAACTAACCAAGAGAAAAACAAACCAATAATTCACTCCAAGTGGGAAAAATGTTATGCAGGAAAGAAAAGATACCCTTGGTATCCTCTGTGACAGTCACCTGTAGTATATACATAGTTATGTGAGGCAAACATTAGGTACTTCCCCATCTTTCATGTTGGGAAGCCATAGAAAATGTCTATAATTGAAAGGTCTATAATGTGTCTATAATAGCAACATGAAACTGGTATTTGGAAATTTAGATTAAATATTAACCAGAATTAGGGGACTTGAAAGCAACTCTCTGATGCAGTAGGGGTACTACGTGGCCCGTGTACACTTTTTTTCATAACAAGCCTTGTAAAACGACTTTAAATATATGGATATGTATAATGTTAATGAAAAGGAACAAAATCTAAAAAGAAAAAAAGGAATTATGTTATTAGGGCCATATAATATATCCCATCATTTGCTTTTTTTTTTTTTTGGTACTCCTGAGTGCTACCACAAGTGCACATAGTTGTTCTTTTACTTAGTGTTAGAAGCTTAATTTTTTCCTCCCAATAATGTTGAAGATCTTACTCAGAGTACTTCAGAATGTGATGTTGTTTGTATAGAGATAATTAAGTAAAAGCATAGTATTTGGGATGAGCTCTTATAAAAAGGGAACATTTGGACCCAGAGACAGAGATACACAGGGTAAATGCCATGTGAACATGAGGGTAGAGATGGGGCTTATGTACCTACAAGTCAAGAAACACCAAAGATTTCCAGAAAACCATGGAAGCTAGAGAAAAACATGAAACAGTCCCCTCACAGGCCTCAGAAGGAACCAACCCTGCTACCACCACCATCTTGGAGCTGGAGCCAGACACAATGGTCTAGACTAGAGATAACTCACCTCTGTTGTCCAAGTCATTCCGTCTGTGGTACTTTGCTAAGGCAACCTTAGGAAACAAGTACACATAGTATGTGGTGGCTCATTTCTATGAACTCCACATGGGGAAGAGTTTTACCTGAACATTCCTTGAAGGATTGAGGAAAAGAAGCACGCAAGAAGAGGGAGGGAGGAAGAGGGACTGGCTAAAATGTATGTAGACCTACCCCAACCCTAGCTGGAAAATCTGCCTTTGAGCAAGAGGGGTCATGCTTCTGTATTTCTTTACAACCAAAACATATTGATCTGTATGATTTGTAGTGAAAAAAACAAATAAAAACATGTAAAACTACCAAATAAATACAGAAAGGAAATTTTTCTTTTTCCCCAGTCTTGCCAAATCTCCAAATAGGAGAGCAACTAATTGGTCATGTTGAGGATTAATAAAGGATATTGAAGTTCATAAAGATTAAAAATTCTATATTTTAATTTGTTGGCTCTGAGTTTTCCCTAACCAAACAGAAGAACTGTTCTGGGGCAGGCTAGATGCTGTCCCACTTCTCCTTTGGAACTTAGAGTCCGGGGGACATTAACTGAAGGCAGTCTTCCCTGGATTTGCTTGGGAATGTTTAGAAAACTATCCACAGACAGCCCTAGATGGAGGGAGGCAGCAGGATAATAGTTACCACTTCCACTCAGTTGTCCAGACTCCAGTACGTGACACATAAACCACACGCAGCCTTGCTGTGGTTCAGAAGGTTAAAAGTTATTAAGTGAAATCAATTGAAATAAAAAGAGTCACATCTGCTTCAGTACACAATTCACTTTTCCAGACGGCTTTGGCCCGCACTGCAGGGGACACACACACACTCTCTCTGTCTCCCTTTCTCTCACTCTAAGACCCTGGGGAAGAGCAGAGGCAGCTGCAGAAGCCAAAACCCTCCCCAGTCTTAATTAAACCCTCAAAGTTTCCAGGCAACACAGCCAAGGAAAAAATCATTTCCAAGCTGAAGACCCCCAGCCCCCAGTCCCAGCAAAGGAAACGGGTCGTTTGGTTTAATCAGCCCACGTGCACATTCTCTCTCCCCAGGTTGCCAAGACGGGGCCTGTACCTAGCAGAGGTATTTGTGTAATCAAAGCTTCTGGAACTTTCCCTGCCAAGGCTACCAATGTGAATAGGCTCCTGAGGTAAAAATGTTCACCCCCCGCTGGGGACGGTGCCCTTGAAGTCTACATCAAAATCAAGAAAGGGTCACAGCTGTTGCGGCACCCCACAGCGGAAAACTTGCAAGAAGAAATCCCAGCCTGCACTACTGCTTTGCCTCAGGTCTACAGGAAACAGGCCCCAGTTGCCTGAGAGAGGGAGAGGGGGAGCCAGGGGATGAGGGGTGAGGATGGGAGAGAAAGGAGGGAGAGAGAGAGAGAATATTTATAAAAGAGCCAACCCTTCTAACTAGTACTCTGGCATGGGAAGACAGCCCCTCCAGGACCTTGCACCCCACCTCCACTGTCACCCTCCTCCCTCTGATGTGAGCTGGGATTCCTGCAGATTGGCTGAGAGCCACTAGGTGGCAGCAGATTAACTCTTCCAATGCCAGAATGGGCTCAGAGTTGGATCTAAAAATTTGCATCTGGTCACTTTCTTCAAAGCAAAGGAAATTTATGCCTTTCTTTATACACAAAGGTTCTTGGCTTACAAGGTAGATATTGGAGCAAAACCTGTGAGGGGAAGATTGCTTCCTGGCCACCTATTTGTATGGTGACTTGAGCCAGGGTGGAAAGCAGTTGTGCGTACTCCACATTTCATGACTTCAGTGACACTTGGTTCCAAGGACTAGAAGATTCTTTCGAAAATTTATTCTCTGTCAGGTGTGGTGGCGCATACCTGTAATCCCAACAGCTTGAGAGGCTGAGACAGGAGGATTGCAAATTCAAAGCCAGCCTCAACAACTTAGTAAGACCCTAAGCAACTTAGCGAGACCCTAAGCAACTTAGCGAGACCCTGTCTCAAAATAAAAAAATTAAAAGGGCTGGGGATGTGGCTCAGTGGTTGAGCACCCCTGGGTTCAATCCTTGGTACCCAAAATAAATAAATAGACAAAAAAAATTTTTTCCTCACATTTAAACTCACTTCAACAAATTCTAAATACACCAATGGGCGAATGCATTCTGCTTTCCTGGGACAGTGCTTATGCTCAACTATATGACCTAGGTCTTGCCCTTGAGGAGCTAGTGAGGCATTTAAATGACACATTAAACACAAGTAGCATTCTCAAAATTGATCACCTTGGTTGAGTAAGGAATCCAGACTCGGCTTTGCTATGAATAAAAGGGTAAAACTTAAGAAAGACTTAGGGGGATCTTTTCATATTTAGCTTCTATGGTACGAGTAATCTTATGGTTTTAGGGTGAGCAATGGTCTAAAATATAGAAGCCACCAGAAAGAAACTTTACCAGCAGGGGCTAAAAATGCTTGCTGCTCAGATGACAAGGAAAACAAATCTTTCTCCTGGGTCCCTGCAAAGCATCCCCCCATTCCACCTATTAAACTTCTGCCACAAATATAAAACTACTGTGATGGTGATTGGAGTAGGGGGCCTGAAAGGTGAAACTGATTTACTTTAAAAGGGAAGAGCGAACTACCAGCCACAGGAAGAATAAATCCAGGAAGGGGGGAAGGGAGCTGGGGTGAGAAGACAAGTGCTCTTGTAGTTGGGCTTATGAGAGTTTGAGAGGAATAGAGAAAGAGGGAGGAAAGAAATCAGGAGGAGGGAGCCATAAATGTGTGATATATATGACTTGAGAGAGGCAGTGAAAGGTAATTTTAAGATGTTTTGCTGTGCATTTGGGATTCCCTTTGATATGCTTCAAGAGAGTTCAGTAAAGATTAAAATTGCCTTACAATTATTTTTATTTCTTGCCCTGACACAAGCTAGCACTGGTGGCAGAACCAGCCCTCTTCCCATTCCCATCTATCTTAAGAGGCAGGGCAGAACCCAGCTCATAATTTCTTTTGGGGAAAAAAAAAAAAATCTCAGGATCTCCAGTAGGTTATATAAAACAGAATTATTTATTATGCTAACCCTAATACACAATTTCTCATTCTTGAATGGGAAGCCTCAGAGTTTAATTTGTATTCACCAAAAGGCAGGAAGACAACTCACTGATCATCAAGGAATTCTGCACTGATTCATGTTTTTCTCTCTCATCCCTGTACTTACACTGGGCACATGGCAGGGCTAATAGGTGTTTGATGAAACTGGGGCTCATTGTGGTCTTCTAGTCTACTTTGTTATTGGGGATAAGAACAGTTTTATCTTTGAGAAACTTCTATGGTCCTGGGGTCCTGACAATCCCACAGGCCAGCCCCCTCATATTCTCATTTTCATATAGACTTTCCCCCCTGCTGGGTCCCTTTATACCTACCTCTTTACCAACCAACTGCTTCTGGTCTGCTTAGCAAATTCCCAATCCAGAGTGACCACTGTTGAAAGGTCCTGCCTCTGTGAAGCCTGCTCTGAAGACTTTCCCACTTGTACACGACTCACCCCCCAGTATAACAATATTGCTGTGATACAGTAAGGACGCAAGTGATCTTTGTATCTTCAGTGTTCAGCATAGGGCCTGACACAAAGTGGATGCTTGATAAATGAATTAGAAAAAGAGTTGTCATATATGTTGTCATTCCATGCTGAGGAAGCCCAACTTTTGAAAAAGCATAATTTTCTAAGCACTTACCCTAGAACTCAAGCTAAGGTTGATACTTGGGAATTCAATCAACTTATCCTTCTAGGTATAGAAATCACTGTCCATTTTGACTGACTGTCTCAAAAGAATGTGGGAACACCCCAGTGAGATGACTCTGATCATCAGAGCTGCTGGGAGTATGGTTCTCAAAGCCCCTAGCAGTAGAAGTTTCTGTGCCTCTGCTTCTGTTTCTACCATGAACTAGTCTTGCATTTTTTTTTTTTTAATATGAAAGAACTCCATGCTCATTAACGAAAATTTGCAACGTAAAGAAAAGCAGAAAGGAACAAAACAGTTTTCAATTAGTATCTCACTATGTAAATAGTAGGACTGTAACATTTTGGAGTATGAGTTACTCTCTTGCTTATGGGATTTAATGAAAACAAGATGACAGCTTGTGCTTACTGCTAAAATCAGAGCCAGAGCCCATAGAAAGCGTATAGGTGGATTTCATAGTCGGTTCTTGTGGCACACATGTGGGGAGCGCCTCTGGGCACACCCTGGTAAGCAGCGCTAGGCTGGGGAGATGAGTTCCCGGAAAGGAAAGGGCGAATTAACATGGTTGGGGGCCTTTGCATAATCCTCCTGGAACTCTGCACAGTGTCAACCCTGATGTCAGGACACACCCCAGACCATTGTTCCTTCCAGACCCTGATCATGCCATCACCGGTCAATTGTCCAGGCTGCAGTGATGGACACAAGGCCAGTCTTACAAATCAGAGATCCTTCTCAACAGCCTCATGAGTCTCATCATTGGTTTCCTTGACTGGACTTGTCTCCGGCTGCCATAGTACTAGAGCTTGAGACCCGGCATGATACTTTGCCCTGAATCCTTCATGGCAACTCCACAGCTATCTCTTGCTGGTGAAATGGGACAAACAGGTCACTAAATAAAAAGACCTTGGCTGAAAGATGAGACCTTTTTGAAGCAAATATAGTGTTTCCCCATTATCCACTTTGTGCAGTTTCAGTTACCCATGGTCAGCCAACCTCATTGTGGCTCCATGGTCTTCCTTCTGAATGTTGTCAGAAGGCCCATAGTAGCCTAAAGCGATGTCACACTGCAATGTCAATCACCTCACTCTGCGTCATCATGCGGGTGTTGAACCATCTCACATCACCACAGGAAGGGTGAGTGAAGTATAATAAGATTGAAAGGAAGCGGTAATCCCAGTTACTCAAGAGACTGAGGCAGGAGCCAGCTTCAGCAACTTGGCAAGGCCGTAAGTAACTTTGTGGGACTCTGTCTCTAAATAAAATATAAAAAGGGCTGGGGATATGGCTCAGTGGTTAAGTGCCCCTGGGTTCAATCCTTGTACCAAAACAACAAAAGACTGAGAGAGCAAAATAGAGACCACGTTCACATAATTTTTATTACAATATATTGGTATAACCATTCTATTTTACTATTAATGTCTTATTATACCTGACTTATAAATTAAATTTTATCACATATATGTATAGGGAAAAGCACTATATATATTTATATGTATTGTTACAGATATATATAAATACACACACACACACACACACACACTGTTCTGTACTGTCCACAGCTTCAGGCATCCACTGGGGTCTTGGAATATACCCTCACAGGTAAGAGGGCTACTGTGAACACATCAAGGTAGACAAGAGAGCAGACTGTCAGGATGCCTTGACTGAGAGCTGGCCCTCCTTTGTCTGCATGAAGTGACCAGCCATGAGAAAAGTGGACACAAACTTCTTGACACTATAATGGATTTACACATGTGCATCGATACTTGTTTTATTTAATGTAAAAAGTATTTTTGAGCCTAAAGTAATGATTCAGCACTGAAACTAAACAGGGCTTGCCTCTGCTCTTTGCTAGGCACTGTGCTAGTTACCAGGGACACGATGATGCACAGGACTGTCCAGCTATGGAGACAACCACACACGTGTGGAAGGAAAGGAATTTATTATTTGTTGAATGCTAGGAATTGTGCTAGGTGTTTTGTAAAATTAGCACAGTTAAGCTTTTCAACAAAGTGTGAATTAGATAGTATTCCTTTACATTTCCCCAAAGAAGAAACTGAGACTCAGCTTCCCTAACTCACACTGCTGGAATTTTAAACAAAACTAAAAACCTGCGTCCAAGTGGATTTGCTAGAGTGAGCACTTTAGTGCAGATGGGCAGGGTTTGGGACACAAAACTGCCACTGTCGTTTTGCCCAGCGTTCTGAATTAGCTATGGCTCAAAAGTGACACTGCCATCAGAGAAGCTGTCCACGTCAACAGCACCAGGGACTATTCCTCCACTTTGCAGACCTGTGGTTTTTCTAAAAAATGTTGGTGCATTGTAATTATACATACTCGTGGGCTACATCACAACCTATTCATAGGTGCACACAACCCAATTTGGTCAATTTCAGCACCCAGGACCTCCCTTTTCCTCCCCTCCTCACTCTCCCTGGTCCCCTTCCTCTACCCTACAGGTCTCCCTTCTATTTGCGTGAGTTCACCTGCTTTCCCTTTTTTCCTCTCTAGCTTCCACATGTGAGAGAAAACATGACTTTCTGAGTCTGGCTTATTTTGCTCAAGTTCCATCTATTTTCCTACAAATGACATTATTTTGTCCTTCTTTATGACTGAAGAAAACTACAATTGTACATACACCATATTTTCTTTATCCATTCCTCTGCTGAAGAACACCTAACCTGATTTCATAACCTGGCTATTGTGAATTGTGCTGCTATAAACATGGGTGTGCATTTATCACTATAGTATTTTGACTTTAATTCTTTTGGATCAATACCAAAGATTCCATTCCTAGCCTTTTGAGGAACTTCCGTACTGATTTCCACAGTGGTTGTACTAATTTACAATCCCCCCAAGAGTGTACAAGTGTTCTTTTTTTCCTGCATCCTCTCCAGAATTTATAGTTATTTGTATTCTTGATGATTGCCATTCTAACTGGAGTGAGATGAAATCTCAGTGAGGTTTTTAATTTGCATTTCCTTGATTGCTAAAAATGTTGAACACTTTTTCATATATTTCAGGAACTTTGCAACTGCTAGAAGAAAACAGGGTCAAAATTCTAATATATAGGCACAGACAATGACTTCCTCAATAAGACCCTTAAAGCTCAGAAAATTATACCAAGAATTAATAAATATGATGGCATCAAATTAAAGCTTCTGCACAGCAAAGAAAACAATTAAGAGCCAGAAGAAAGAACCTACAGAAAGGGAGAAAATCTTTGCCAGCTACTCTTCTCACAGAGGATTAATATCTGGAACACATAAAGAACAAAAACACTACCACCAAAAAAACAAGCAACCCAATCAATAAATGTGCAAATGAACTAAACAGACAATTGTCAAAAGAAGAAAGAAATGTAGTTATTTAAAGATAATTTTTTTATTGGTGCATTACAATTATACATAATAATGGGCTTCTTTGTTATGTATTCGTACATGCACATAATGTAATTTGTTCAATTTCATCCCCTAATCCCTCCCCTTTCAAGGCCTGTAGTTTTGAAGGAAGACATTTACTTTTTTCTGCCCTTCCAGCTAAGCTTTAGTCTTAACTTTCTCCTTTCCCGACAAAGCAAAAGAGAGAAAAAAGGTAGGAACTCGATCTGCAGATTCAGAGGGACTTGCACTGGCTTCAGGTCTATTTCTCAATATTTTTGAACTCTGGTTCCTCATCCATACAAGGAGCACAGTGGCTACCTCACAGGGATCTTTTTCTTGTGATCTAAAAAGGGGTATTTCACACATCACCTGGAACATTTCAATGCTCAATAAAAATTATCTCTTGTCCCTTTACTGCTTTCTGAGCTCCATTAGCACAGACCTTTTCTGTCAGGAATATTCCATGTCCAAAAATATCTTATTTTTTCTAAAGTGTGTTTATTTTTACCACCTCCCCCCTTCCCCATTGGCCTTAAATTTTTTTT